>VMDO01010759.1:0-70064 GCA_007922755.1 Pedetes capensis
GATTTATAGTCCTTGGCAGGGATATATATACATGTGTATATATATATATACATATATATATATATATATGTGTGTGTGTGTGTGTGTGTGTGTGTGTGTGTATACCTATATCTATATCTATATCTATATCTATATATATATGCACATTGATATGTGTATAGATGGATAGATAGATAAATAGAAAAAGAGTTTATTTGCTCACAGTTTTGGAAGTCAAATATCCAAGTTCCAGTGTCTCTATCTGTTTCAGGATCTGGTAAGGGACCCCTTGGGTATATCACATTATGGCAGATACATCATGGTGGGAATGGGTGCATCAAAGAGAGAGATCATATGGCAAGAGAAGAAGCCAGAGAGCAAGATAGGACAAGTCTTGCTCTTATATGTAATAACCGACTCTCATGGGAACTAACTCACTTTGAGAACAGCATTAATCCCTTCAGGTGCAGCAGTCCAAGGAATTAATTAACTTTTTTAAGGCCACATCTGCCAAAGGTTCCACTACCTCTCACATTTCAACACTGCAGACCAAACTTTCAACATGTGAATTCTTGGGGAAAAAACATTCAAACCATAGCATTGAGTCTCATACTTGATACAAATATTAAATCAAAATGGATCACAGGCAATAAATGTAAAATATAGTATTATAAAACTTGTAGAAAAATTTGGAAACAATCCACACGCTCATCAGCGTGTGAATATTCAAACAAATGATGAATCATCTAATGGAATACTCTTTGGTAATAAAAAGGAACAAACTATAGATGCACATAAAAACTTGCATGAATCTCCAAGGAATTATGATGTATAAAAAATCACGAAAGTTTAAATACCACATGATTCTATTTATATAATATTTTGAAAATATAAAATTGAATAGATTAGTGGTTTCCTGTGGTTAAGGAGGGAATGGATCAAAAGGAGTGACTGTGGCTATAAAAGGACAATATGGAGGACTCTAATAGGGATGGGAATGTTCTTTATCTTAATTATATCATTGGCAATCTCCAGGTTATGATTTCATACTGTCATTTTGTAAGATGTCACCATTAGGCAAATCTGGACATAATCACATCTCTGTACTATGTATTCTTACAATCACATGTGAATTTGTGAGTACATCATAATGAAAACAAAACCCTATGGAAAATTAATTTATAAAAACAAAAATTCTAATCAAAACAAAAAATTATATTCTAAAGTATAACCTAGAAGTAGTGAACTCCCTAAATGTCCACACTAAGCACCTAGGCTGAAAAAGAGCCAAGGAGAATACATCTGTTAAGAAGTCCTCCCTGTGTTTAATACAAGCAAATGAAAGGACCTTTCAGGGAGGAAAATGGGAGAATAAACAAACATCTCAATTTTTCTTGCTTCCCATCCTCTGACATGCCTGCAGCCATAGCACTGTGGCATCTGATCCCATCAGATCTCAGAAGCTAAGTAGGGTCAGGCCTAGTTAGTACTTCGATGGAAGACTGCCTGGGAACATCAGATAGTGCAGGCTTGGGAGAAGGACCCAGCAACCCACTCCCCAAAATCAATCAGCCATTGAAAATCCTATGAATAGCAGAGAAGCACTGACAATAGTGTTTTGCCTTTTGTATGTAGGGTCACTATGAGTCAGACACCAATTTGAGGGCATCTAACAACAACAGCAGGGCTAGGATTTTTAGCTCAGTTGGTAAAGTGCCGCTCTGCAGTTTCTGAGGTCCCAAGTTCAACTCCCAGTACCGCAAAAATGAGAGAAGGACGTGGCAAACCACTCCCAAGGCAATCCCGAAACAATCTGCCATTGAAAATCCTATGAGGGTCGCTATGAGTGGGACACAACTTGACAGCACCTAACAACAACAACAACAACAACAACAACAACAACAACAACAACAGCAATCTTCTGACATATAAACAGACTTTCCCAGTGGATGGAGCAAACTCGACAACAAAATTCCAGTGAACCTACCAGAGCAAACTTGGAGAATCAGGGCATGTTTAGAGCAGTTGGATGGTAGAAAGTCTTGATACTTTCACTCAGCAGACAAGTTCACTCAGTGTTATGCTTCTTAAAATTGTCATGCAAAAATTTTCAAGCTTATCTTGAATATGTTCATAATAATATGTAGGTTTTAGTTTTAGGAAACAAGACTCAGTTTTCTTAATGAATGATGGGGAATATTAGTACCAGTTTCCAACATCATAATGGGTATTGTTAAGAAAACAGCATGAAAAGATTTGAAATATCACCTGGAATAATATACAGACTCATTTTTCTTCTCTTCTACCCTGTTTCTTTGGGCCTTTTGTCTCTTGCTTAGTCTTAACTTGGAGTGATGCAAATTAACCATTTATCTCACACAGCCTCTGTGTTTATTTCTACATAATGCTTCAGAAAAGCTTATCTTAAGGCATTCATGGCTGCACATGGTTACAGGTGTATTGTTTAGATACTGATGCCAATAAAGTAACAAAAGAGTTTCTAAAGTGAAGATAGAATGTTTATTCATACAGACAGGAACAGCAACTCAACTATCATGAAGTTCAAAGGCTAGATTTTTCTCTGCAAGGATAAAAAAGATCAATCAATTGGCTTCCATCTCAAGTGGAAACTCACATAAATATAACAAAGAAAAAGTGCTAA
This sequence comes from Pedetes capensis, assembly GCA_007922755.1. NCBI lineage: Eukaryota > Metazoa > Chordata > Mammalia > Rodentia > Pedetidae > Pedetes > Pedetes capensis. The sequence goes on from VMDO01010759.1 coordinate 2,642, forward strand.
AAATGGTCAGTGAAGTAAGAGGTAGAGATCCCAGGATACTAAAATGTCAAAGAATGAAAGAAAAGTTATAGTTAAGATAAGAAATATGATTAACTATCTAAGATGCAAAGCATGGGGACCAAAAACCAAAAAACAAAATAAAACAAAACAAAACAACAACAACCAAAAAAACCAAAAATAACCAGTGTACTGACAAAAAAATGTTGATGTTCTACCTAGAGGCAAGTTAGGTGGATGTGTTAAACAAGATTATTTAAGAATCAATGAGATTTATGTCTCTAAAGCAATAAATTAATGACTCTGTCTTTGCTACATAATTACTAATGGTGATTGTATTAGACTTTGTGTCACTGTGACCATAATACCTGGGAGAACATCATAAGAGATGAAAGATTTATCCTAGCACAGTTTCAGGGATTTCCATGCGCTGTCCCTGGCTTTGTCAATTCTGGGTGTATGGTGAGGCAGAACATCATGGTGGCGGGAGGATGTGGAGGAGGAGGCTGCTCACCTCATTGTGTACAGGAGACAGAGTGAAAGGGAACTGGGCCCATGGTAAATAACATTCAAAGTCATGCTCCACCTTCCAAAGATCCCACCAATTCCCCAGCCTGCAACACCAGCTTGGAATCAAGCTTTCAGCATGTGAGCTTGTGGGAGATGTTTCAGAGTAAAAATCATTACAATGATGATTATAACAATGACAGTAATTTACATTAGGAAGCAAATATAGTACTGTGTTTAGTTTTATAGCACATCAATTATTTGCTGATCTTCATATTTATATTTTTAACTTGTCACTATGGTACTTGAAAGAAATATAGAGTACCTGTTTTTTGTTTTGTTTTGTTTTTGGATTATTTTTATTTTTATTTTTCAGTATATTGGAGTTGAATCCAGGGCTTTCCACATACTTTGCAAGTGCTCTCCCACTGGGTTGCACCTCCACCCCATTTTTTACTTTTTATTTCAACTCAAGGTTTCATGAAGTTATTCAGGCTTCCTCTGGCCTTGAAATCACAATCCTCCTAGCTCAGCCTGCCAAGTAGTGGGTATCACAGGTGTGCACCATTATTCCCACCCAAGAGTATCAGTTTTAAAGATCACACTCTAGCTAAGCACCATGGCACATGGCTATAACAGCAGTGACTTAGGAGACAGGAGGATTGCAAGTGAGACCCTTTCCCAAAGTTAAAAATAAATATGGGTCCTGGGTATGCAGCTCAGTGGTAGAGCACTTGCCTAGCATGGGCAAGGCCCTGGGTTCAATCCCCCAGAAAAAGAAAGAAAGAAAGGAAGAAAGAAAGAGAGAAAGAAAGAAAGAAAGAAAGAAGGAAGGAAGGAAAGGGGGGAAGGGAAATAGAAAAGAGAGAAAGAAAGAAGAGTGCACCCTGAGAATTGGGATTCTTTACACATGAAAATGAAAATTTTCCATGTTATGTATTTTCCTTTAAAATAGTTCTCTAAGGATTTCTGTTATATAAGCAAATGGGATTAAAGTTGTGTTCTAAATCTTTACTAGTTTGGTGTCACTTTGAGATACTATATTTGCAGTTGACGGAGGACTTGGGCATTTCCAAAGAAGTTTTAGAGCATGTATAAGAAACAAAACATAAATCCTTACAACTGGGTCAGTATGCAACTTCACAATAAATGGAGAAAAAATTGAGGCTATCCATGATTTTGCTTTACTTGGCCCTATAATCAAAACCCATGGAAGCAGCAGTCAAGAAATCAAAAGATGCATTATTGTGGGGAAAGCTGTGGCAAAAGATCTCTTTAGAGTATTGAAAAGTAAAGATGTCACATTGAAGATGAAGATGTACCTGACTCCTTGCCATGATATTTTCAGTCACATCATATGGTTGTGAAAGCTGGACTTTGAACGAGGGAGACAGGAGATGAATTGATGCTTTTGAATTATGGTGCTGGAGACAACTATTGAATATACCATGGACTGCCAAAAGAACCAACAGGTCTGTCCTAGAGGAAGTGCAACAAGAGTGCGCCTTGGAACCAAGGATTGCTAGACTGGGTCTTACATATTTTGGACATGTAGTCAGGAGACACCAATCCCTGGAGAAAGACATCATATTTGGGAGTGTGGCAGGTCAACAAAAAAAAAAAAAAAAAAAAAGGAAAACCCTCCACTAGATGGATTAACACAGTGTCCGCCACAATGGGCTTAAACATAAATAAGATCGTGTGTTTGACACAGAATCAGGGCGTGTTTTGGTCTGCTGTACATAGAGTCGCTATGAATCAAACTCAACTGGATGGCACCTAGCAACAACAACATATGAAACTTTGGGGTTAAAAAGTCCTTCATCAAAATAAGACCAAGAAAATACTCAAATGGAGTTATATAGGAGTTCAGTGGGTTTGGAGAAATGATCCATCTTGCTACTTCTATATGTCTTATACATTGATATAATGTATCAATTTGTTCATTAAATATTCAAATATTCACTAAATTTTCATTAAAATGGGCAAGCACTCTTCTGAGCTTTGGGGCAAAACCTACTTAGTTAAGTTTATATTATTGAGAAGGGAGAAGGATGTGGCAATCCACTCCTGAATCAATCCTGAAACAATCAGCTATTGAAAACCCTATAAGGGTCGCTATGAGTCAGACACAAGTGGATGTCACTTAACAACAATAACAACAATATTATTGTTGAGAGGGAAAATGAAACATTAACACATGTCTACTGTAGTAATAAATGTTATGAAGTTAAAGTTATATCCAGGAGCCAGAGGGTAATTTAAGAGGGCTTGTTGAGACTGGCAGTAAAAGAGCAACCCCATAGAGAAAGTATCATTTCACTGTACATCTAATTGAATGGAGCGAGAGAACTATACAAAGATATCTAGGGAGGGAAGTGTTCCAGACAGGAAATAGTGAGAAGAAAGACCCTGTTATAGACTTAGGGTACTTATTTTCAAAAGCAGAAATGTGAGTCTAGCTAGAGCTGACTAGAAGAACAGGAGCGATTCAGACTGTATGGTCAGAATGGTAGTTAGGGATGATGGACAAATGTTACTTAACAACAGGAGTAAGCTCTTAGCTGGTTTTACTGTGCAAATGTGAAGTTTCCTTACATAAATTAGGTATAGTCTATTGTTTCTCAGCTACAAACCCTCATACTCTACTGAATATTGTAGGCAATTGTAACACATTAGTAAGTATGTGTGTATCTAAACACAGTGTAGGTAGGTACAGTAAAAAATGTGATAGAAATAAAAAATAGTACCATTGTACAGGACATTTGCCATGAATGGAACTTGCAGAACTGGAATTTGCTCTGCATGAGTCATGAATATGTGGTGAATGTGAGGGCCAGGGTGTTGCTGTACACTAACGTACACTTAATAAACACTGTGCAAGGTAGAATATATTTGTGAAAATATTTTTTCAATGAAAAATTAACCCTAGGTTACCGTAACTTCTCTTTTAAATTTTTTAGGCATATAATTTTTTATAAACCTTTTCTTCACTTTTTGACTCTTCTGTGATATGATTTAGCTTAAAACCCAAGCACATTGTGTGTCATATGAATTTTTCAGCTCCATTGTAATCTTATGGGAGTACCTACATATGTATAGCCCATTGTTCACAGAAAGGTCATTACCCAACACATGACTGCATATTTTGATTGATTTGGAGGTCAGTTAGGGTATTTTAATTCTATTTTGAATGTGTGAGAAGCCTTTGGAAGTTTGGGGCATGTAACGGACACCATCAGATTCACATTGAAGGTGTTTAATTTAGCTGCTGAATGGACATATATTATAGGGTGGTTGGAGGAGGACCAGAGAAACCAATCAGGCTATTTAATATTTCAGGCAAGAGGCTATGGTGGATTGCACCAGGATATAGATATGAAAGTGGTAGGAAAATATTCTCTTCTGTGTATTGTTTGAAGAGTGATTCTCCACCATTCTCTGATTGATCAGGTGTTGGTATGAGGAAAACAGAGCAACAATGCTCAGACTTTTGGCATAAGCAGTAGAAAGAAAAGCAGTGGCAATATTTAGCCACTTTCCTGAATGACATATTCTTATTTTGGTACCAAGGTGGGTGATATTCTTCCCTGCAGATCAAAATCATTCTGTGATTGTGAAAAAATGGAATTTGTATGCCCAAATTTCTACATTATACTCATGTGAAATAATCCATACATTAAAACAATGAATTAAGTTTATCGATGTGCGGTTTCATTTGTAATTCACTTTTGAGTTTGGGTTGATATGTAAAGTCAGACACTCAAGAGACTGTTTTAGATTCAGTAGTGCAAGAGTTCATGGTAGTATTTTAAGAACTTAAAAAATGAAAAAAAAGTTTCAAAATCTATTATCTTTTTATACTGCCTAATGATTATGACTATGACTCATTCAAATCAACCTTTCAAGTATCTTGTCATAAAATAAAGGACAAGTTACAGAGTATCTTAACAAGAAGTTAGTAAAGAGAATAAATACATAATCCTGAAGCTTTCATTTGGCTCAAGTTTAAAACCCTCCAAACTTTCAATAAAGTTAATTTCCGATAACATGTTCTAAAATTGCTCTTTCAAATTAATTTTCACCTTATAGTTTATATTAAATTCTGAAAATCCTTTTATGATATGTGTAAAATGGTTATGGATCTACAGTAATCCCATTCCTGGTTTTCATTCAAAAATCAGAGAGGTGAGATTGGGTAATTTACATATGGCCATATAATTATCTTGGCACAGAGATTCACAAAAGACAGATACCAACTCAGGTTACAATGACACAGAAATTGGAAGGAATGACATTCCATGTAGCTTTAATAATCACTTCATCATCAATTAGTGTCATGAATAAATTACCCTCTTAAGTGAGAAATTATAGGCAGCCCTACAGAGTCGACCAAATCTGGCAGTACACGCCTTCTGCAAACAAAATGGAAATACTGTATTTAATTAACTTTGATTTTAGGAAATGTTATAAAAATAGGACTGAAAAAGACAGTCAAGTATAAAAACATCCATCTGGCATTTTTAATGTCATACCTTCCAATGCAAGTGGTTTTAGCCCAAGGGACACACATTAAATATTCATTGATTATATTTCGCATTCCTTCCAGAAAAGCTAATTTTCAAATTAAACTTGTTTACTTGAGATGCCAGGGCAGACGTATTGACTGAAAGATACAGACCTTTCTTTTTTTTCTTTATTGGATTCAAGTGGTATCTTGATGTCACATATGAATTACACATCTTTTTTAAAATCTCTGTAAAATGGGAACAATTACAGAAAGTAGTTACAAGTTTATGTTAAAGATAATGGATATTAGACATTTGTTGTTGTAGTTGTCATTAGGTATCATCCAGTGAGGTTCGACTTATAGCAACCCTATGTACAACAGATGAAACACTACCCAACACTATGCCATGCTGGGCAATATGTTTGTACTTCTCTGCTATTCATAGGGTTTTCAATAGCAGATGGTTTCAGGAATAGGATGGAAGGTCCTTCTCCCTAGCCTGCAGCACCTGGTATTCCCAGGCAGTCTCCCATCCAAGGACTAACTAGGCCCACCCTGTTTAGCTTTCAAGATCAAAAGGGATTGGGTGCCAGGATGCTGTGGTTGCAGACTTTAGACATTTAGAAGGTCATAAATATAAAAATGCCTGTAGCCGTACCACTGTGGTGTCTGATCCCATCAGATCTCAGAAGCTAAGAAGGGCCAGGCCTGGTTATTACTTGAATAGGAAACCACCTGGGAACACCACACGCTATAGGCTTGGGAGCAGGACCTGGCAACCCACTCCCATAAAACAGCTTTGAAAACCCTATGAATAACAGAGAAGCACTAACAATACTATTTCTCCAGTTGTACATAGGGTCACTATGAATTGAACACCAACCTGAAGGCACCTAACAACAACAATTATTAAAATACTGCTAGGATTTTGCTCAGTTTGTAGAGTACTGCTCTGCACTTTCTGAGGCACTGGGTTCGGTCCCCAGGGAAAATAGGAGAAGCACCCAGCAGCCCACTCCTGAGACAATCAGCCTTTGTAAACCCTATGAATAGCAGAGAAGAACTGGCATAGTGTCAGGCATGGCACAGCGTCTTAGAGTGTTTCATTCTGTTGTCCACAGAGTCACTTTGAGTTAGACCCACCTGGATGCCACAATACCAACCAACCACCAACTACGAAAGTAATTTTATGCCAGAGTCATAAGCAAGCATAGTTTTTCATTCATAGCAATGTATGTAGGTTGGCACATATAATAATTGAGAACCTTCCAGACTTCCTGGTTCATGTTTCTCTTCCAGGGCACATACTGAGGCCATTCTAGAAGATACTGATCTCTCCTTCTTTGCAGCTAGCTGTCGCTATGCATAGGTATATAATCTCTGTGTCAGAAAATCTGTCAATGTGAACAGAGCATGACTTCCCTTTTGTACTTTTGTCCCCATAATTCCACTGCAAGTTATCACTGTGACTCTATCCTTCTAAAGCAAGGCAACCAGTTCCCTCCAGGATGGTGGTGGACAAAGAGTTCTGATCCAGGAAGTACAAATTGTTCTTCTACTTTCTAAGAGTCCTGTGGAAGTTTTCTTTACTACTGTGAACCTATTCATTGTAAAATATGCTTGTCTATAGACATGACCTCAAAAAATGCCTGAAGCCCTAAGACCTTGTGACTGAGAGGTATCTCATTTCCCTCTTTATCTTCTCTTGTACAGAGTTCTTCATACATATGTGCTCAATTCTAGGACAATGGTTTATTTTGGCATATCAGTTGATGGTTACTATACAGTCATTAAAATAGATTCAAATCCACCTAAAAGTTCAGGATATGATGTTCAAAAAGATTTGCAATGGCATGATAAAAATAGTTTTAAAAATAGAACTTAAAGAATAGAAATAGAAATGAACAATATCATAAGTGCTTATACAAATATGAAAATGTATATTATAGATACCAATTTTCCACATTTTAAACATTATTTCTGTAATTTATATATTTGTTGTTGTTGTTGTTAGGTGCTGTCGAGTCGGTAGCCAACTCATAGCGACCCTCACAGGGTTTTCAATGGCTAACTGTTTCGGGATTACCTTGGGAGTGGATTGCCAGGTCCTTCTCCCATTTTTGCGGTGCTGGGAATTGAACTTGGGACTTCAGAGACTGCAGTGCAGCGCTCTACCAACTGAGCTAAATCCCAGCCCGTAATTTATATATAGCTGCCTTTTAATGATACAAGGAAATAGACATATTCTTGTATATTGAGTCAAAATAACTATCCTGACCATGTTAAGAGTTTTCCCCTCTTTCTTTCTCCCTAGAAAGAATCAGTGGGTCTCTTAGGTCAGGCTTCCAGTAATTTGAACATAAATTCTACATTGGTATATGCTTTTTCATCTAAGTAAAAAACCTAATTTTATTTGGTTATTCCTCCTACGAAACTAATTTTAAACCTGAGTCATTTTATTTTAATGAATACATTTTTTAAATTAGTACTTTAAAAGTGAACATTGTATTCCTATGGTAGGTCTGAAAAATATGTGACTATCATTATTCTAACTTTGATGAGTATACAACTTCTACTACTCTAGCTACAGATTAATTAGAATTTGAAGTAACCACATCACCAGCCCTGGATTTTACTATTATCTAAAAAGCGTTACATCTCTTTACATGCTTTACTTCTCTGCTTTATTCCATCTCATATTCTTTTTAATTCTTTTAATATTTCTTTTTAATATATTTTGAAAATCATTCATATTTTTCCAATTCTGCTTTTGAGTAGAGTCTACAGTTTTTCTTACCTTATATAACCTTACAAATGCAGCTCATATGGAAAGCACAATACTTTAGAGCTACTAAAACAGAGATTATCAAACTTCTGGAAACATAAATATCAACTAAGTGACTTTTTAGAAGTATAGACTTTTAGGTCCTTGCAGGAGATTTTTATCAGTCTGATGCATGAGAAGCCCTGGAACTAGTTTTGGTAGAACTTCCCAAGGTGATTTTCAAGAGGGTGACCTAGAAACCCACTGTGAAAAGCTCTGAGAGAAATTCCATTTTCTGAGCTGTTCTAAGGCACTAATGTGTTGTTGTTAGATCCACTAATCACACCACTTATTTAAATGGTTCTCCAGTTTCAACCAAAGACCCTACCTGCCTAAGATATTGTAGCAGTGCCTTCAAGGTCCTAGAGTGTAGGACAAATCCAACTCATTCTGCTCTGGCAGCATGCCTTAAGTACAAAGAACCAAAGAGGATGGATGGTATCAAATACTAAGGCTTTTACTAACTGTCCTTGTGGCTCTGCACATTCATCAGTTCATCCATTTGTATTTGTTCATTTACTTATTGAATTCTTTCTATGTCAGACACTGTTCTAGACATAAGTCAGAGCATAGGATGACCTCTTTTCATTACTAAACAAACAGAATGACCAAGAAAAGAAAGTCACAGCTAGTCACCCGTCATTCTTTTTTTCAAATTTATAAATGTTAGTGGGGCACTAAGTAATAAGTCTTTTGCTATATCTATTATGTAACTATTAAATCAGTTTTGCTTACACATCTTAGATATTTTATAGAACAGTATAAACTAACAAGAAAAGAAAAAAATAGGAATTTTAATCAATATGTAGCAAAAGATATATGCAATCATGGGTTGTATTCTCACTGATTTTATTCTTCCCTGTTTTATGTATTCATACAGTTGCATGCTATATTTTGAGATTTTTTTTCTCCCTCTTTACCCCTCTACATTGTTTACCCTCTCCTTCCTCTTCCCACTCACTGATGCCTTCCTCTCTCCTATATGGTCTACTTGTACTTTCTGTTCTTAGGTAAGTATGATTACTCATTTTTATATATCTAAATATGTATATTTTTTCCTTTAACTTAGAATTAGTGACCATATACAAATAAGAACACACAGTAATTTTGAGTCTGGGTTAAATTGCTTATAAAGATATTCTCCATGGTCCATCCATTTTGCTGCAAATGTCATAATTTCATTCTTCTGTATTGCTGGGTAATATTCCATTGTGTATATATCATTATTTTTCAATCCACTCCTCTGTCAATAAACTTCTTGGTTGATTCCATACCTTTGCAATTGTGAAGAATGTTGCTTTAAATTTGGAAGTTTATGTGTCCATGTTGTACAATGCCTTATCTTTCTTTAGTCACCAGACATTCTTAAATTTTATTCCATAGAGGGAATAGTAGAGTCTACTTTCATTGTTCTTTGGACATGATACAAATTCTTACCCCTACATGTCCGTCAGCTTGTCATGCTCTGGGGTGTTCTGTGTTGCTATGATCCTGAAAGCTATGCCACTGATATTTCAGATGTCAGCAGGACCATATATGGTGGACAGGTTTCAGCTGAGCTACTAGACTAAGACAGACAAAAGAGAACGACCCAGAAGCTCACTCTCAAAACAATTTGCCATTGAAAACCCTATGAATAGCAAATATAGTGGTGAAAAATGAGCCTGTCAGGTTGGAAGGCATTCAAAAGACAGCTAGGGAAGATTTGCCTCTTCAAAGTAGCATTGACCTTAAGGATGGGAATGGAGTAAAGTCCGTGGAACCTCCTTTTCCTGTTGTGGAGTGAATCAGAATGAGAAGAAACATAGTGACTCCAGCAATAGGCTCAAACATACAAAGATCATGTGTATGGCACAGTGTTGGACAGTGTTTAATTCTGTTGTACATAGGGTAGCTGTGATTCAGACCTGACTTGAAGGCACTTAAAACAACACAAATTCTGAGCATATTTTTGGCTCCCAGCCTCTCCTCCATACATTATGTCCTTGCTGACTCTTTCTTTTCCTGCAAAGTCTTTAACCCAATTGTGTCTTTCATCTTTTAAGGTCTTTCTTATATTCAAACAATAATACAATCTGGCAGATCCACAATTATCATCTCCATTTTATGTCAGGTGGAGAGAAGGGTGGTACCTTGACCAAAGTAGCAGAGATATTAAGTGATAGGAAGGAGTTAAAATATTGCCTATGGTTCCCGAGTCAGTCCATTTCCATTTCCCCCTGCTGCTTTCTAAACTGCATGGTGCCTGGCATGTTTTCAGTTGACAGATGCTCCTATGAGAAACAATGCATACAGATATGCCCCTGACAATATTAGGCAGTTTAGTGCTAGGACTTGTTCCAAGTGAGTATCGATAGTTTTCTTCAATATAAAAGGCATTGCTCTTTGAAGCTCACAGAATTAAAAGTAGATGATAATTATCCAGAGAATTTGAAGTAGATTTGTTGTTGTTGGTAGGTCCCATCAAGTTGGGTCCAATTCATAGAGATCCTGTGTACAACTGAACAAAACACTCTCCAACACTGAGCCATACTCAACACTGTATCTGACAGTGCTTCTCTGCTGCTAATAGGTTTTTCAAGAGCTGATTGTTTTGGGAGTGGATGAGACAGAAGTAAATAAGAACACCATACCTCTGTTGAACCTAACTCCTGCCTTCCTCTCGAACCTAATACTTCATGCTCAATAAATAATTCCACTAACTTCTCTTCTTTTCTGAGAACGTGGACCGTGCTCTTTTACAGTCATCTCTGCTTGAATCACTCTGGACTCTGTTTATCATATGGTTATTTCTTTTCATCCAGGTTCCCACACACTTGCCACATTTTAAATTTAATCTTTATTTAGTATTTTATTTAAATTGTCCTTCTCCCCGATCACCTGCAATTGATTCACTCTGTTACCTTCTTCATAGCACTTCTGTTCATCAGAAATAATCCTAATTTATTTGTTTGGTTGTTTTCCTCACTAGAATGTTGATTCAACAGTGGTAATTTTTAAATGATTTGCGAGTAGAATCTTAGAATAAAAAAGAAATCTGCCAAATGGCAAATAAAAAATATGGAGATGAATGAAATAATGAATATTAATGTGTTAAATAGGCTGGGATTTAGCTCAGTTGGTAGAGCACTGCGCTGCAGTCTCTGAGGACCCTAGTTCAATTCCCAGCACCGCAAAAATGGGAAAAGGGCCTGGCAACCCACTCCCAAGGCAATCCCGAAACAGTCAGCCATTGAAAACCCTATGAGGGTAGCTATGAGTCGGATACCGACTCGACAGCACCTAACAACAACAACAACAACAACAACAACAACAACGTGTTATATGGAAATAAATAAAGGTATTTGGAGACAAAATAAGAAAGACTCACTCTATCCACTCTGTGAATTTATGTGTGTACTTCAGTGAAGAAGTTATGAGGTTTCCAGAAGATGAATGAGATTGCACAGTAATATTCAAATCCCATATTGGCGTTTGTCTAATTTTAGAATAGGCAAACTCTAAAGAACATACTGAGATATGCACTATATTTCTAGAATAGTCCTCCAAATAGTAACCCACTAGATTTTCAGGTATATTAAAATTTGCCTGTAGTTCAACCTGGAAACATTTCCATTCTCAAATCTATGAAATATGTCTTGGAAAGTCATTATCAGACACTATCATCCATTCTGGCAGATCTATGTCATTGCTCCCTCCACTACTTCCAACCACCTAAAGCATTTAAGTGATAAATGGTAGAAGGAAATGTAGCTGCATTGTCTCTTTAATTTCCTGAGAGTCAAGAAGTCAGACCTTTCAACACAATTCTGTTTTCCTTTTTTCTTTCTGTTAGTCCTGTTATTTTCTTTCTTTCTTCAGGAAATTACCTCTTTCAGAGTCATTCACCTTCCAATATTGAAATACTCCTCTCTATCTGGGTGTTGCTAAATATGACTCACTAATAATTCTTTCCAAATTTAGAAAATCAATGACTCAATCATTTGGCAAATTCTATGTAGAAGTCTAGGGCTTTGTTGAAATGATTGGATAAGTGTTAAAGAAAGAGAATAAGAGTATCTATAGATGTGACTGTTTGCAGCTTAAATACAGAGGTAAGTAGAAACAACATAAATTCTCCATTCCTACAATCTTGCCTTCAATTTTGAATTTAGTCACCCATCTGATGTAAGAACTTGAGTTATTTATTAAACTCTAAGAATCAATTTTTCCATTGTTTACTAGTGAAAATACTTCACAAGATTATTGGGAAGACGAAATGTCACAATCAAACATTATATCTGCTAAAAATATTTCTACTAGTCAGCTTTGCATTACTACAATGAAATGCCTGAGGTGACTAACGTAAAAAGAAAGTGTTTATTTGGCTTATAATTTTGAAAGCTCAAGGGTAGGGTGTCAGCATTGGTTTAGTTCTGGTGAGAGCTGCAGATGGCAATGAAGAGAACATAGATCAGAGCCAAAGATCACATCTTGAGCCTGAGCAGACAGAGAAAAAGAACAGAGTCCCACTATCTCCTTTTGAGATACGCTCCCATTGGCTCAAAGGCCTCCCCAAAGTCCTACCTCCAGAAGGTTCCAATACCTCCCTGTAGTGCTACCCTGGTGACCAAGGATTCATTACATTGATCTTTAGTGGACATTCACCAAACTGTAGCAACATATCTTTGTATTTTTGAGAGAGAATGTTGTATATGGTCTGAGTGTCATTAAAATAAATGCATGCACATGAAAATGTCCCGAATGCCACACACCCATAAATATACACATATGTGCACACAAACATGTACACGTGATTTAATTTGGCTAAATAAACAAAATATCACTCCATTTTACTGTTCATGCTTATATCTCTCTTCTTCATCTTCATGATTACGTTATCATGTAACACTCAGAGGTCATGACCTTCTATTTTCCAAGAGAGATGGGTTGTTGTTGTTAGGTGCCATCGAGTCGGTATCTGACTCATAGCAACCCTCATAGGGTTTTCAATGGCTGACTGTTTCGGGATTGCCTTGGGAGTGGATTGCCGGGTCCTTCTCCCACTTTTGCGGTGCTGGGAATTGAACTCGGGACTTCAGAGACTGCAGCACAGCACTCTACCCACTGAGCTAAATCCCAGCCCCAAGAGAGATGGGTAGCATTACTTAATGTTCAGAGTAAAATGCTTAAGTGAATTTATTATATGTGCAAACCTATGATATGATGTTGAATGCCACTGTAAGTAGAGATAAAACTTCTCCTGAAAAGACCTCAGATAAAGTCTCAGATGCTGATGGTTTAACCAGACTGTTTAAGATAGAAATAATTCCTTCAGTGATTAGGTGAGTGAAGATTTTATTACTTACAGGTCCAGGGAGGGGCATGGGATACCTGGAGGCTATAAGTGACAGCCAGAGAGTATGGACAGAATGAGAGAGAGACCCATGGGCCCATACTATTATCAAGACCCAGGGTGCTATTCAAACTAGATTCCTGTGGGGAGTTTTAATTAATGATTTTAAAGCAAACAGGCATGACTTCTAGGAGGTCATGCTGTGAATGAATAATGGTCAAAGTGAGATATCTGCACAGTTCATGTGGGATATAAGGCTCAACAGGGCCAGTCAAGCAGGTCATATCTAGCTGTTCCCTATAGTAATGGTCATCAGAAAGAAGTTGTATTGGATAGATACCTGGATTGATCACACTAAGAAAACTTAGGCGTACAATTAGAAACTGTTTCTCAGTGCCTGAGCTATGCGCCTGGTATGAGAAAGTTAAACTTATATTTAAAATATATGCCAAACAAAAATAAAATTATAAGAATCTATGGCAATGGATTTCAAGTCAAAGAGGAGCTGTTTGCTTTAGGGAAAGCATCCTGTAAATAGAGACTATAGTGAACAAAGGTACATATATCTGAGTAAGAAAACTTTTGGAATTTAAAAACTCCCATTTTTCAAAGGAAAGTTGTGAATAAAAAAATGCTCTGGGCTGAGGCCTGAGATGTCAGAGTCATACAATGCAAAACTTCAGCAGATGGAATTGTTTCAAATAGATGCTTAATAGTAACTGACATAATCCTTTAAGTGTAATAAAACTGAAGGTCAACAAATAAAATCCCTGACAGTGACATGCTAGGCATCAGGCTGCTATCTTGTGAGAGAAGAGTTGGGTAGGAAAGAATATATCGAGACTTCACTGATATTAAGCAGCAGAGAGATTCACTAAAATGGGAAGGATAAGATGGACATTCTCATTAGAAGGAAAACCTTGCACTGACTTGGAGGTTTGCAGCATCCCCACAAAATCCAAAGAAGGTAGATAAGGACATAGAAAGAGAAAGTGTAGTATGATTGGCATTCAACCTCAATCAAAATATAAAGGTACAAATTAGTTTGTGCATGAGGCCTCCTATCTGGGAAAATAGGCCCAGATCCTGGCCATTTTCTTGGATCCCCACATTCATTTATATTACATTTCCATACATCATATCAATTTAATACAATATCATAAGTTGACTTTCTTTTGCTGCTTAAATGATATAAAATAGAGTTTTGTTTAAATACCACTCAATACTTTTAAGTAAATGATTATTTTGTTATTTTAAAAATAAATTTCTTTCATAACTAGAACTAGGCTCCCAAATCATATAAAGAGGATCAACATTTTCAGCATTAAGTAAACATAAGTAGAAAAGCAATGTTAAATTAGTGTTAAAAAGCCTTCATTATGAAAGGTAATCCTGAGTTTAACAAATTAGTCATTAGAGAAAGTAATTATTATGCAGATGGAATTCAAACATCTTCTAGAAATTGATATGACCTTTCAGATCTTTAACATGCCTGATATCAATTTTGTATATGTATATATATACACACATATCATATAAAATATATACATATACATATATTATATATCATATATATGCATATCATCTCATATATAAATATATATATCAAAAGGTACAGTGAATGTTTAAATAAAATATTATTACAGTAAAAGACACACTACCATTAATCCCCCTCAAACTTATTCCCCTGGCTTCAAAGTTTCGAGCATACCTATTCCATCATTCTTGCCACTTTCTATAATATTCCTGGACACCCTTTTTCATGAGTTGTGCAGTCATGGCTGCCTTGAGGAAAGTAATTAATCCCAAATGTTTACCTTCCATGGTCATTTTTTCCTTGGGTAAGAGCCAGAAGTTGCATGGGCCCAAATCAAATGAATAAGGTGGATAAAGACACACTGTATTGTTTTTATTTGACAAATCAAAATTGCCCCATACCAGAAGTGATATATGATATGGAGGGTTGTCATGATGGAGGATGAAACTAAAGACATGAAAGAGGACTTCCAGAACTGCTTCAGAAAGTGGCAAGAATGATGAAGGCAGTATGTTTGAAGACATGGGGAATATTTTGAGGGCGATTAATGGCAATGTGTCTTTTACTATGACAAATCATTTTAATTTAAACATTAACTATTTTTATCACATCATATTTTATATATGTGTATGTATTTATATATTTTATATATAATATATTATATATTTATATATGTATATATACATATATATGTACATGTATGTATGTGTGTGTGTATATATACATATATATATATACACACATATATATCTTTAGGGAAAACTGCAAGCTTCTTAAATTCATTTTTTACAAATTATCCTTATTTTTAATTATTAGTACACAGTGATATTATGCTATATGTTTGGATTTATTAATCAAGCTAATTAATATATTCATCCCCTTTAATATTTATCATTTATTCCTCCCGTGTAACTGCAACTGTGTACCTTTTGATTAACATTCCTCCATTCTCTCATCACTATTGATCTCTAGTAACCACCATTCTACTTTCTGCTTTGTAAGTTTGATTGTTTTAGATTTCACATACTAGTGAGAGCAGGCGGTTTTAGTCTTCCTATGCCTGGCTTGGGTTGGGATTTAGCTCAGTTGGTAGAGCACTGCGCTGCAGTCTCTGAGGTCTTGAGTTCAATTCCCAGCACCACAAAAACGGGAGAAGGGCCTGGCAGTCCACTCCCAAGGCAATCCTGAAACAGTCGCCATTGAAAACCCTATGAGGATCACTATGAGTGGGATACCGACTCAAGGGCACCCAACAACAACAGCAACAACATGCCTGGCTTATTGTAGCTTGTGCAAAGGAAAAGAAGCATAAAAGAATCTCAAAAAATCTATAAGTAATGTTGAGAAGTTGAGATTTATTTGAAGTTCAATGGGAAGTCATTAAATCATATGAAGAAAGAGAGTGGCACAGTCAGAACTGAGTTCAATACATTCTATTAATGATCAGTTGGAAGTCATTCCCCTCCCTGTTTCCATTTCCTTATCTATAGAATGAGAACATTCAGTCATTTTTAATCATTGCATTTTTAATAGTCTCTTATGCTATAGATTCTTCTCTGACCACATGGAATAAATCAACCTATCATGGCTCTGGCCATTTTATGACTCATGGAAGGGATGTGACATTTGAATTTCATTCTGACCTCGCTATTAGCACAATGTAATGGAAAGAACAGGGGGCAGGAGTTGTGGCTTCCCATTCCTGGGCTATGTGGGAGGTTGAGCAGTCACTAAACTAGCAAACCCATGACTTAGTCTTTTAATAAGTAGAAGAATAATATCTCACTGGTATACTTGTCCATACATGAATTGATCTCTGTAAATGTATTATTTCATGCGCCTCCCTGAGCTATTTGAAAACGTGATTCAATCTCAATTGGAAATTTCCCCCCTTTTAATCCAACTTCCATAAATGTTTATCAAAGACAGAATTGGGTCATCTAAGAATGAAAATGGGTTATGCACCCCTGTTATAGTATTCACGAGCTTTCCCTTTAAGGATGAGGGAATTTTGTGGCATTCATAAGTTACTGAAGTAAAGCATAAAGAAGTACCGTATATTTATTTAGGTTTAAAAAATGGAAAACAATAACTGATAAGGAGAATGGTAGCAATTGCCTAACTTAATTGGCTCACCTGTCAAAACTGTGCCAAGATGCTATTTTTTCATCTGACCAGCACTTGTGTAGAACCTGAGTGCTTCTATGAATTTCTGTGGTTTCACACTAGCTCTCTGCTCTGAGCTTCTGTGAAACCCATAGGGCTATCTTTCTGTCCTGTAGACATGGTGAAAGAAAAGGCTGGACTCAGGTTAAACACCATCTCTTTGCATTGCTGTTCAAATGGATTACAAATAAATGTTTGTTTACTTCAGACAAACTGATGAAAAAAATGATGCAATACTGTATCTCACAAGCTGACTTAAAACCAAACAGATTTTAAGAGAATTGGTGGTGCTAAAATGTATTGAATATCAGTAAAAGAGGGAGAACTTTAGATTTCAAAATATAAAAAAATTAAAATTCCATGTGTGTTTAATTACAAGGAATTTTATATGATTAGTGAGAACTCAAAAGGCATTTTTTTCAATGGGAAAAAGAGGATAAATTATTGATAACTTCTGTTTGGCATAAATGTGTCTTACCTCTTGCTGATAAAACATTGAAATTTGGTGAATATAGGTAAAGCTGTCAGAAGGAAGAAAAACAGTACAGAAGGTTTTCATACCATCTACATGTTGTCATTCCATCTGTGACAATGAATCCCCTTTCAATGATTTTAGGGTACAAAAAAAAATCTTATGCTGCTGTTTTGGAATTAAAGGGCAAAATCATATGTCTCCGTAAATGTTGCTGAAATCAGAATTAATAGTTTAGTTATCTGAATATTATTTTCTTTCCTAATCACAGCTTTGGCACTGGTAATAGCAATAATACAGTAATGATATTTTCTCTTTTTTATCATACTTCACATTACTTCATCATTTACTTAGCCTCAAGTTTTCTGATTTCCATATACCATACCCCTATCCCTGTTCTGGTATTTGTTTTTATGTTGTTTTGTTTGTTTTGTTTATTTGTTTTTGTTTGGAAGTCTCAGTAGCATACTTGGTTTGGAGGCTGTATACTGTGATATTGCGTATCTATGGCACCTCTTTTTGGAACAATTTATCTTCATGGTAATGTTAGGGAATGTGCTTTTTCCTGCCTCTAAATCCTGCTGGAGCAATTCTAACCAAGAGTGATTTGTGTTATGAAAGCCCACTGAAGAGATTTATAAGACTTCCATCAGCAGAGAGCCATGTGAGGCATAATTAGGTACATTGGGCCCTGAGTATTGGAAAGAAAGTCCTGTAGGAGCACTGGGATGCCTCCACTCCTGACCTCACCCTCAGGTAGCTGTGGGTTACTCTAACCCCCTGCACTCATTAGGCTGACACATCTGAATTTCCAGGGCTCCAGTGTTCTTCAGTATGCCTCAGAGGCCAATGTCTAGGGTGGCTGGAACATTTTCATGTAGAGTTATGGACTTGCATTCCTACCTAAAGTGAACTACCTCTATTTTGTTCATCTTTTACAGTTGCAATTCGTATAGATTTTTATCTGAAGAAAAGGATTTGTCAAACTTTGATGTGTTCAGATATTAAAAAGGTCCCAAACAACAGGTTTCTAGACAATTAGATCCTATCAGGAAATTATATATAATTTAAATACAGAACAAAAATGATGCTCTATCTGTAGATAGAAGCCTTCCATCTGGCTTCTGACTTTAAGGAGTTCTGTTGAAGATACTTAGTTTTAGCTTGATATATTAGTAATGTAGCATAGAAAGAGAGGAGCTTGTGTTTGTTGACAGTACTACTGGGTAAGCAGCCTCATTCTTATAATTTTAGATGGGAAATGTGAATCTCTAAGCAAGACAGCAATTTTTACAATATCCCATAATACTAGATAGCATTAGCATTCACTTGAAGAACTGTGATGCTATAATTATTTCACTTCCTTAGATAATCTTAAGTAATTGATCATAACAATATTGTTGTTGTTGTTGTTAGATGCTGTAGAGTCGGTATCTGACTCATAGTGACCCTGCTTAGAACAGGTGAAAAACTATTGTCAGTGCTTCTCTGCTGTTCATAGGGTTTTCAATGGCAGATTGATTTTTGGGAGTGGGTTGCCAACTCCTTCTCCCAAGCCTACAGCAGCTGGTGTTCCCAGGCCGTCTCCCACCCAAGTACTAACCAAGCCCGACCCTGCTTAGCTTCCAAGATCTGATGGGATCAGATGCCACAGGGCTACGGCTGCAGGAATACCAATATTAGTTGTCTTGAATTACTTCCTTCTATCATTAATCAGAATTTCTCAAGAAGTTATAGGCCACAAACAGAAAAATAGGAGAGAAGAATATCCCTGATTCTATCCTCTAAAAAGTGTGGAGTCTACACCTACCTTGAGCTTGAATGAAGAAAGAAAACATCTGCCTCTGCAGAGCAAAATGATAGCAACGTGTATCCACATGCATGTCTTACATCCTACCCACAGCTTCTTAGTTGCTTTTTACCAACAGCTGGGAGGTGTATGGGTATTATATCAAAATTTTGGCCTTCTCTGCTGTTTCCCAAGGTTTTCAGATGAAATGGAGCCTCAGTTGTTGTGCTAGTTCATGTATTACTGATGCAGAAAAACTGACTGAAACAAACATTTGGGGCAAATGATCTACGAGGGGCTCATAGTTTAGATGATCACAAGCCACATAGTGGAAGGACAAATGGCAGGGCCTGTGTTAGAAGACTTCACATTATGGTGGAACAGGAGCAGAGAGCAGATCCACACCCCCACCCCACCCCCACTGCCAGTGACCTACTTCTGCAAAGCTAGAATCTGCCTCCCAAAGTTCCATAATGCCCAGGGCAGCACCACCAGCTGGGCACAAAATATTCAAACACATGACCTTTACAGGAAATTTTAGATTCAAGCCAATAACAGTTGTCTATAATAGTAACTTGGTCCTCTATACACCTTGCATGAATTTCCTTCCTTTTTCTTTATCATTTCTCTAATCTCTGCTGATGAGTTCCTGTGATTACTCCTCAAAATAATTCCTTGCTCTTTCATATTTATCATAGGGTCTTGTTTTTGAGGCATTATGAGTTTATAACCCACAATTGCTAAATGATACCACTGTCTTTCAAAAGCAGCTTTCTCTAATTCCAAAGCCCATAATTTGTCAGTGGTACAAGCTATTATCTGGATGTAAAGAATATAGATAGACTTTTTGAGTTCATATATATATATATATATATATATATATGTGTATATATATATACATATATATGTAAATATATATATGTGTGTGTGTGTGTGTGTGTGTGTGTGTGTGTGTGTATTTTTTTTTTCGGTAGTGGGGGTTGAACCCAGGGCCTTGTGCCGGCATGCTTTGCAAGTGCTGGACCACTGAGCTGCACCTCCAGCCCATTTTTTTTTTAACTTTTTGAGACAGGATATCCCTAAGGTAGGAAGACTGCCTCTGATCTCGAACTTGCGATCCTCCCGCCTCCACCTCCTGAGCCACTGGGATTACAGGCATGCGCCACCATGCCCGGTACAGTCCTTCTATATTTTTAGACAGGTATGATTTTCTCAGAATTGTGGCTTTAGTTTTAAAATATTTTTCTTAACAAATTGACACTTTTTTCCCAAAGTGATAAAGTGAGAACACACAAATCATTGAATGTGGGTCTGTACTACTCTTTGTGGCAACAGGGACAGAGAAGGTGCCTTGGACATTCTGCAGTGTCTGTCAAGTTTGTCACATGACAGGCATGACTTCCTTCTGAGGAGATGGGGTTTGCAGTTCTGGGTGAGTTGAGCTGTGTGGAGATTGGGTTACTTTGTGGAGTAAACCACAATAAAAACCCAAAGAGTTCTTTACTAGCCAACTACAACATTCTATGAACCCTCTTCTCTGAGAGTTTGATTTGAACTAAACTGGCACCATTCCTCATAGGAACATTCATTTGATCCCAAAGCAGCTATTGACCTAAAAGAGAATGGATAAATGCAGTTACAGTAATTGCCCATCCCACTAATAAGTAGAAATATTTTCCTGAGCCAATGGACTCACTTAACTATGTGAAAACTTTTAGTTATTTAAAAAAATTTTTACTCTTCAATGTTAAAAGTGGTATAACTATGACAATAAATTTTAGAAGAAGAGAAAAAATATAACACACGGTCTCATGATGAGTCCACACTGAATAAAATGTTACCATTAGCCATTAGGTTTATTCATGGCACAATGTAAAGTTTATATCAAAACAGTTTATGTAATATTCTGTGAGTTCTTAATCCTTGGATTTTAATTAATATTACTTTTATTTTGTCATCATTGTTTATTCAAGTGGCTTAAAATTTTAAACTAATTCTAGCCCCTATAATTAGATATATGAGTTGTAAGCAAATTTTGATTGTCTAAGGAAAATCTTACTAAAAAGTTATTATTCTTTTTTGGCTGTTTCTCTGTCCTGTCTTCTACTATAAATTTTCATCTTCTGATTATGAATTTAGGATTCAAGTGTGGATCTGTTCATATCTCTTGGGTTGATAGTGGGCAGCGTCTAATTCAGTCTGCTGTCCATAGTATGTGTTACCTCACCTACTAAGTGATTATCATTTACTTTCCTATCTTAGTCATTTAAAGCTTTCTGTTTCTGCCATTACTCTCTTAGTTCAAATTTTCAGTGTTTCTTTTGGCTTCACTGGAAATCATGAAGTTGTCTTTACTTCATCTAAAATACCTAAATCACAAGAAAAACATTTAAAAGAACATAAAATTTTCTCTAAATTTACTGAGGTGTAACTGACCTTTACAAACTTGAGGTGCATCTAAGCTGGCTGACCTTCTGCAGGAGTGTAAAGAACACAAACTGGATAAATGACAATCTCATCAATGAATAGTGTTGATAAAACTAGATATCCCCATACAGAACAATGAAAATGGGTTCCCTTACACAAAAATGGATTCACCTTATACAAAAATCAACTCAAAATGATTAAAAAATTTAAATGTAAAATGTGAAACCATAAAATTCCTAGAAGAAAATATAGGAAAAATACTTCTTAATGTTGGTCTGGTCAGTTTTTTGGATATGATACCAAAAGCACAAGATTGTAAATTTTGAGTATAAATAATCCTAGCCAAGACTGATTCCTGCACTCCTTTGTTCCAACTTCATGCAGTTAAGGAGTCTAAACATTTACCTTCCCAGTTTTCTCCCCTAAAAGATGGAGACAATAAAACATAATTAGTAAGAGTTTGTTAGGATGTATACTGGCATGTGTTAAGTGCCTAGTACAATGTCTTAGAGAGCAAATGTTTTTGAAAGAAAAATATCCCTGTCATAGGAGTCTTCTTTTCTTTTGAAGCAGAGTGCTGTTCTGCAGCTTTGCATGCCATTCATGTGATCCTCTTTTTTGAGGATGTAGAGCTGGGTACTAGTTTAGTCAGTATCATTACTGATGAAACAAAATGAGCATACTCCAAATGTGAGAACTATAAAAAAGCACACTTTGAAGAATTTCTACAGCAAGAGAAGGGAAAATCTTTTATTTAATCCTCTACATCAATTATTGTGAAAATATGTGAATACAACCCATTTGATTAATACCACTGGGGCCTAAAACTCTGAGAAGTGGTATTTTGCTTGTCTGATTTCAACCCAGTCTTCTATAGTCCTTGTATAAAGTCAGATGAATTACAGCAGCTGAAAAGATGAAGTGGCTGTAAGCTTCTGTAAGAAAGACTGATGATAAAAATTGGCCTAGATGAAAATATCAGTTATAATCACCAACCAACTGGTAAGAGGGAGGAAGTGCTATTCATCTCTAATTTCAACTGTTAATTACCTAAAAATATATACATTTCTACTTATATTTTTGGCATATTATGATTTAATCAAAAGATGGCCTGTCAAAGTTTAAGAAAAGCATATTCAATTCATTTGGTATTTTTAACAGTGTGATACTCCTGATGGTTTATAACTATAAGACATAAATGAATAATAGAGGAACAGACAATATTTAATGTTGCAAAAATACAAATATCCCAAGTTAGGTGCCAGATGACAGCATACTATAATTATGCCTAACCTATTTTATAATTTATATGTTAAAATCAGAACTATTTCTTACCAAGCTGGTGGAAGCATTCTGTAATGTTAGTCAGAGTTGGTAATTAGAGTTGTATGGATGTAATACCTAGCATCACTAAGTGAAAAATAAACTCATTGAGGACAGGTGTATTGGCACACACCTGTAATCTCCGCATTCAAGAGGCTGAGGAAGAAAGATTGATGTGAGTTCTAGTTGAAGCCCAATCTGGTCTACATAAGGAGTTCTAGGTCACCTTTGACTACACAGCAAGTCTCTATTTCAAAAGACAAAAATCAAAACAAACAAAAATACCCCAAAATACAAAATGGAAGAAACTCAGTGAAAGATCAGCAATAAAGGACAAAGGCACATTAGAAAGTTATGTACATAGCTGGGCGTGGTGGTGCACGTCTGTAATCCCAGCGGCTTGGGAGGCGGAGCCAGGAGGATTGCAAGTTCGAGACTAGAGGAAGTCTATGTAACTTAGTGAGACCCTGTCTCAGGGAGTAAGGAAAAAAAAATAAAAGGGCTGGGGGTGCAGCTCAGTGGTCCAGCACTTGCAAAGCATGCAGGGGTGAGGCCCCGGGATCAACCCCCCATACCACAAAAAAAAAAAAAAAAAAAAACGAAAGTTATGTACATGTGTTAAAATATCATTTACAGTAATAGTATTCCCACTATATCTATGTAAATGGTGTTGGGAAAGATGACCTTTATCCTTGAATCCTGACTTCCTGTCTGTGAAAGAGAGAATAAAATTAATAATTTTCAAATAACATTCATATTATTAGCATTTCAAATAATTAGCATGTATCTAGGACCTATTATATTCCGAGAATTTTTTAGATGGCAACAGGCAAAATCTTATGGTAATGTGTTATACAAGGTACAGTATATCCCTGTCTGTCAGCTTGTTGTGCTGGGGGTCTTGGATGTTTCTGTGATGCTAAAAGCTATGCTACCAGTATTTTTTTTTTTTTTTTTTTTTTTTGCCGTACTGGGAATTGAACCCAGGGCCTCACACTTGCATGCTCTGCACGTGCTGAACCACTGAGCTGAACCCCAAGCCCATTTTTTTACTTTTTGAGACAGGGTCTCACTAAGTTAAGCAGACTGCCTCTGGTCTTGACCTTGTGATCCTCCTGCCTCTGCCTCCCAAGCCGCTGGGATTACAGGCATGCGCCACAGCGCCCAGCTGCTACCAGTATTTTTGATGCCAACAGGGCCACCTATGGTGGACAAATTTCATCTGAGCTTCCAGATTAAGACAGACTAGGGAGAAGGATTTGGCAGCCCACTCCAGAAACAACTATTGAAAACCTTGTGAATAGCACAGAAGCACTGTCAAATATAATGCCAGAAAATCAGCCCCCCAGGCTGGAAGGCATTCTAGAAACAACTTGGGAAGATTGGCCTCTTTAACGTAGAATCAACCTAAATGATCAGAATGGAGTAATGCCCCTGAAACTTCCTTTTGCTGATGTGACACAACTCAAAATGAGAAGAAGTATATTAGCTGCAACATTGGGCTCAAACCTGAAAAGATTGTATGCATGGCACAGTGTCAAAGAATCTTTCCTTCTGTTTTACATAGGTCACTATGAGTCAGATGCAACTTGAAACTAAATAACAATGTATACATATATGTATTATCATATTCTCTTTATATGTAGAAAAGGAGACCAAAGCACAGGGAATTTAGGGATTTCCTCATTCTCATTTAGCTTTCAATGATAAAATTTGAGTGTGAGCTCTGGAAATAAGATCTAAACAGTTTGGTCTAAACAGTGTGGTCAAAACAGTTTGCCCTAAATCTGCCCTAATGTGTGGGCAAGTATAGATAAACACAGTGAAATATAGAATGAAAATATGTGTAAATAGAAACTTGGCAGCCAAATCCTGTCTTCTTAACCATTACATCGAGCAATCTCCACTACAGTGAATATATTCAAAAGAGTGGCTGGCAAATGTAACTATAGCTATTACAACCTAGGAAAATGATGTATATTGTTGTTGGTAATTTTCTATTACACAAATAAATACTTCAATAAGCTACATAAAACCCATTTTTATATTCAGGAAAGGTTTACCTTAGAAGCATTTGAGTTGGACTTTGAAAAACATGTACACTTTGCAACATTTTGCAGTTGAACAAAAGTGCGGCTGTTGGAGAAGGAAGGGAAGTGAAAATGTTGGTTTACAACTGGTGGGAGCTGTGGCTTCTAAGGTGCAGTCAGGAAAAATCTGATGTGACCAGCTGTTGTTGTTGTTAGGAGATGGGGAGTTGGTGTCTGACTCATAGCAACCCTATGTACAACAGGTGAAACCCTATTGTCAGTGCTTCTCTGATATTCATAGGGTTTTCAATGGTGGATTGTCTTTTGAGAGTGGGTCTTTCTCCCAAGCCCACAGCACCTGGTATTCCCAGGTAGTCTCCCATCCAAGTACTAACCAGGTATGACCCCGCTTAGCTTCTAAGATCTGATGATATTGGGTACCACAGTGGTATGGCTCCAGGCATGTAAATAGTGGAAGGTTTAAAAGTGCACTCTGGATGACTCTGGGGGAGTCCATTTCCATGCCTTGGATGTGCACTATTATTATTTTCTTAGGAGACTCTCCTGTTCTCTGAATGTCTATGTTTATGTCTAAACTGTGTACTATCTTTTACCTCTACTTATTCAACTCAATAACAATTTTGAAGAAAAAGAAAGAAGAAAGAAAGAAAGAAAGAAAGAAAAGAAAAGAAAGGAAAAAGAAGGAAAGAAAAGAAAGGAAGAAAAAAGAAAAATGTGAAGAAAAAGAAAGAGGAAAGAAGGTAGGAAGGGAAGAAAATGGAGGGAGGTAGAAAGGGAAGAGAGAAAAGGAAAAGAAAGAAAAAAAGGAAAAGAAAAAGAAAATCTCCCTCTAGCACATTCTAGAACATTATGCAAGAGATGAGACTGCCCAAGAATCTCACACCATAAACACATACCAGTCATACTGATCAGAACCACTGGACTTTTACCATCTTATAATTCAGTAGCAAACCAAGGTGTTAAGTGATACACGAGGAGATGAAGAGACCCTTTTAATTGTTTCAGAATTACGTATTTTTCATAATGTGGAATCTTTGACTAGAACTTGAAGGCATCCACTGGGTAAAGGAAATAGCTGACAATCTTATTTCTTCCATTAATCTCTCTTATCAGGTAATGTTGCTTCATTTTTTGTTGATGGAGGTCGCTCTTGTTTTAAACATCTTCCAGTGATAGAATGTCTTCTAAATTTCTCAGCTTTTTATAGTTAAAAACAATTCCACAATTATGAGTTCGATGTACATTGTAAAACTGTCAAAAGTGATATTATTTTGACCTAATGTGTGGGCGGGGCTGGGATTTAGCTCAGTTGGTAGAGCGCTGCGCTGCAGTCTCTGAGGTCCTGAGTTCAATTCCCAGCATCGCAAAAATGGGAGAAGGACCTGGCAGTCCACTCCCAAGGCAATCCCGAAACAGTCAGCCATTGAAAACCCTGGGAGGGTCGCTATGAGTCGGATACCGACTCGACGGCACCTAACAACAACAACAACAATGTGTGGGCAGCAATAGAGAGACATATTTAAGTCTAAAATTAAAACACTATGTTTGCGGAGTGTGGTGGCATACACTAGGAATCTAATCATTTGGAAAGCTGAGGCAGAAGGATGATGAGTTTGACTCTAGCCTTGTCTACATTGTGGGTTCTAGCCTCGGCTACATAGTGAAATTCTGTCTTTAAAAATAAATAATAAAAAAAACCAAGCAAAACAATTAATGTTCTTAATTCCCATTTCCCCCTTGGGAGTCTGTTTGAATACTGCCCTTTCTCAGAAATAGGAGACAAGTTGCCCTGTAGCAACTGATTATGCACAACCACTATTTCTCAGAAATCTTGTTCCCCAACATGTAAATTAATTAATACTCATAACATACTGAAATGCTGATACTGAAAGCTGAAAAAAGAAGTGCCAATGGTAAAAGATTTCACTTGGCTCCTAGTTGCCTCAGGAAGACAACTGTCAGTAACAGGGAAGCATCTGTCTATCTTATAAAATATTATAATAACAAGACTTGTTAAAATGTATGTAGTTTAAATGTTATGGGTCTCCGAACTTTGTTCATACAAAGAGATGAGGATTTTTTCCAGATAATATATTTTTAAATCAAAGCAATGAAGTTATTCAGTGATGGTAACCTGTGGTCTGTCTCATTATCACCAGAAGTTTCTAAATCAGCTCTATGTTGGAGGGAGGGATCCCAATAGAATGATTTGTTATCAACTAGAAAAATTCTGACTGATATTCTTGTTTTATTCCATCTCATAGATCCATGTATAATATTATGTTCTCTTAATTTGGGGTCTTATTAGGTCTGTGTATTTTGATGAGAAATTGTATCAGGCTGCAAATTTTTCAAAATCATTTAGAGCAATACTATTCACAAATTTAATGCTGAATGAATGCCTCTTGTGAGCTTAGAAGTAGGATGATTTTACATGAATGATCTCATTCAAGTCTTGCAATAACATCTTGATGCAGGTACTAACTCTAAATCAGGATTCTAACTCAAGCGCTTTCACATTAGGCTGGTGACCTTAAATATAAAGCTATAAAGGCATATCTACTTTTGTTAATTATGTTCCCATTCTGTGCCAAGATAAGATACTTAGCTTTCTATTTTCAATTGAATTTTGTGACCCAATTTAATTTTGTTCTTGACACTTGGATTCCAGAAATAATAGATTTCTCTATTTTTCAACATTAAATGAAATTGAGTCAGACCCCACTTGTCAGTGTTTTCCAGAATCTAATGTCATTATCAGTGCTCCCTATACCTTTGGGTGTACTGTGTACAGTGTTTGTAACATCTACCTTGCTCTGGGTAAGTGGAGATGATTATGGTGCTCGGTCCTGCTAACCTCTATGATTACTTTTCATCCTTTTGCATAGAACATGGCTACCCAATCCTAGTTTTTGCATAACTACCTTCCACTTCTGCTATAGTTGATGTGTATATATTCATCTCAGATCCATTGCCTATATGGCCACCATCTTTATGTCCACCATGTTGCAAAAATGTGTGATAATTTTCTTCACAAGCCTCTATTGAGTCTGCATAAGAAATTCAGATAGTTTCTACTAGCAACAAAGTTCATAGGAATTAATCATCTTAATCCTGCTTTCATTATGCTAAGAGAGGTACTCTTGCCATCTACCTTCTCAGCCACCCTAAATTATCACGCAAAGCATTTTTCATTAACTGCCAATAAATAACACTATGTCCAAAGTATTTCTTTTGAGAGTTAGTGGAGAAAACTACAAGTCCTATCAGATATTTTCATCATGGTTTCATGCAGAAGTATGAAGAAAATGTTTATTCTTCTCTTTCTTGTTGTATTAAGGTATACTCAGTAAATCACTTTAAATTCCCTGAAAAAATTCTTAGCAGATAAATAAAATGAAATGCTGCTCATGAGATTGCTGACTGCCTAACCACCCAAATAACTCCAACGCCACTTTTCTTTTGCTGATACTATGCCTGTTTCTCACTCATACTTCAATATTGTTGGCAACTTGGTAAATATTAACGCAAGGAGTGAAATTTCATTCCCCTCTGAAGTAGTACTATTAAAGGTAGAATACCTTTAGGTAGAATTTGGGTAGAATTTCAACATCTTTGAAATAGAAAGAATGAATATCCCTTTGTCAGAGAAAAATGGCACCAGAGTTAAAAAAGTAAAGACCGATTTTATTCAGAACTATTGTGATAGTGGAAAGAGACTGAACTCAACTTCACTGAAACACAACCTGGGAGAGATTGTAAGCCCTGGAGTGATCAAACGGACAAGTCCTGGAGGATCTGGGAGTGGAAGCTTGTTAATATGATTAGTCCATCTGTATTTGCCTATTGGTATTTAATGATAGCTAGGTTCCTACCTTGCCACAGGGATTGTGAAGTAGTGGAACCATCTTTCAACGACATTTCAAAGGAATGGCTCCCATGTATTTAGGAAGGACATTTCTGGGATGTAAAATGTACAAGAGACTGGGAGGAGATTTGCATCTCAGAAATAGTAGAGAAAGAGTATGAAAGGAAGTTTTCTAAAGAAAACTCTTCAAGAAAAGTGAGATCCTGAACTAGTAGATGGGGAGATTCCTATCTAGACTTCAGTCAAGCTGAGGGAAATGTTAAGACCATCTTACTCCCATAAGATTTCCTGTCTAGTAGGCACTTTATCTTGGGTTATATCACTACATTCCTAGAAAGCAGAAAATTATAATGCATATATTATATAAAAGAAAGTACACTCAAAGTGTTTAATAGCCAGCCTAATAGAAGAAAAGTTTAAGATGGTATAAGAAGCATGGTATCCTTACCTATCCTTGTCCAGGGCAACTTTTCTTTTCTCAGTACTGCAAAAAATGCTCATGGAAGACGCACAGAGCTCATAGTGTAGCCTTACTTAGCAGGCTAAGCTATAATATCTGCAACTTTTTCTGCAGAACAAAATATCTTATAACTTTCCATAGTCCCACCTCTACTAATCCAAGGCTCTCTTTGTCTTAAGGTTGGTCCTCCCTTCACTTCCTCCCCACCAGGGAAAGAGTATCTCCTTTCTACTCCAGGCAGTTTGGATCAAGCATTTGTAGAGAACAGCTCACTTAGGGCTTTGAAAGTGTTTATCAAAGTCATCACTTTGGGGAAAAGAGTATGGAGGGTGGAGCTACATATAACAAAGCCTATGATTAGTGGGAATAGAATCAGAGAATAGAAAACTAGGTTGTTGTTTGGACAGGTATGTCCTTCCCACAGCCACTTCTAACCCTACCAGAATCCCAGGTTAGATTTTGCACACTGAGAAAATTCTTGCATATTGGAAAAAGAATCACATGCCTTAAGGTAATTTCACAATTTCTATTCCCAAATGAATGTTAGAAGAAGTGACTTAATTAGCTAATTATTACCCTTGCCATGATAAGCCATGGTGGTGTGCTAGGTCAAAGATAACGTTAATAATACCCTTTTTTATACTGCCTGAATTTGTAGCATAGGAAATCAGTCAGTCCATAATGATTTTGATTGGACAAGATGTAATTCCACGTGACTTAGGTCTAAGCTCTGTGTTTATTTCTCCCAAGGAAATATTTGAACCTGGATGCACTGAACAAATGTGATTGCATA
This sequence comes from Pedetes capensis, assembly GCA_007922755.1. Lineage (NCBI taxonomy): Eukaryota > Metazoa > Chordata > Mammalia > Rodentia > Pedetidae > Pedetes > Pedetes capensis. The sequence goes on from VMDO01010759.1 coordinate 32,701, forward strand.
TGATTGTATGAACTTGACTTTCATGAATGTTAATTGAGTAAACAATTCAACAAATATTTATTGGGTGCCTATTTATTCTCCCTATGGGAGAAGGGCCTGGCAATCCACTCCCAAGGCAATCCCGAAGAACTCAGCCATTGAAAACCCTATGAGGGTCGCTATGAATCAGATACCGACTCGACGGCACCTAACAACAACAACAACAACATTTATTAACCATCTCTATTTCATCTTCTACATTCTCACCTGAGGTGATCACAAATCTTACCATGTCACTCTTGCTCCTAGTAGCTAACTTTTCCGTAGTTGTCTCTTTAACTAGAGAACACATAGAGGGTTATACAAGGGGATATAAAATGGTCTGTCAGTGGTTGCAATAGCATAAAACAAGCATGGGATTGATTTCTCCAAATATTTGGAAACAATGTATATATCATTCATAGTGTTACCTTTTACAACCCCTACACAGCCTGACTTGGAACTTACCTTGCTCTCGTATTTATTTTTGAGAATAGGCTGCCTATGTAGTTGAAGTTCCACTTCATGATAAATTGCTGGAACCAGCCAGATCACAAGAGGCCACTCAAATGAGCTCTCGAAGATCTCAAATTACATTATAATCTAATTTTCATAGCAAGTAACACACTTGCCAGGCTGGGGATAGAAACTGGATCCTCAGAGAGTGCAGTGCAGCACCCTACCAACAAGCTAAACCCTACAAATATATTTAGAACTTCACAAAGTATAGCTGTGTGGGGTGGCCCATGCCTGTAATCCAGGAAGCTGAGGCAGGAGGCTGGCAAGTTTGATGCCACAAGCAGCCTGCACAGATTAGAGATACCCTATCTCAAAACATGGGCTGGGATTTAGCTCAGTTGGTAGAGTGCCACTCTTCAGTCTCTGAGGTCCCAAGTTCGATTCTCAGCACAGCAAATATGGGAGAAGGGCCTGGCAATCCACTCCTAGGGCAATCCCGAAACAGTCAGCCATTGAAAACCCTATGAGGGTCACTATGAGTCAGATACCGACTTGACAGCACACAACAACAACAACAACAGTCTCAAAACATAAAGGGGCCAAGGATGCAGCGTAGTAGTAGAGCATTTACCTAGCATATGCAAGGCTGTGGGATTCAACACCCCGGTACCAACAAATTTAAATTAAATTATATTTAAAAGGAATTTACAAAGCTTCCATCATATCAAGTATTAATTAAGGGTATTTGTGTAGAGAGAAGGTCTATTGCAAATGTAACAAGACGCTTAGGTTGCTTTCTAAAAATAAAAATGCCAATATATTTTAAGAATAATGGCAAAGAGAGAGGGTATGATATTGGGGGGAAAGGTGGACAGAAGTAAGATCTATAACCCTGAAAAAAATAGTTTACTTTTTATTCTAGTTTATTGTAGGGAACCATTGATCTCTTTTAAGCAAAGGAGCATCAGGATTTGATTTATGGTCTTAAAAATCTCATTTTGACTTTGATATGAATAATAGAACATGCCAGCAATGGGAATGGAGGTAAGAGGTTAATTAAGAGGCTCTCATAGTCCAAATGAGAGAGCATAGTGTCCTGGAATTAGAGGATAGTAAGGGAGGTGGGGAAGGATTTATTCATATCTTGGATATAAGGTGTGAATGGGAAAAATTAAAAGCAAATTATATTATTAGGCATTTCATGATTTGTATCTTTTTTTAGATGGGGAAGATAAGAGAAAAACAGGCTCTGAATAAAACAGAGAGAACGATGTAAATCATGAGTGCTCTTTGTTTGTGCTAGGTCTTCTTTTGTCTATAACCTAAGAATTATCAAGTGAGAAATGGGACATATGAATCCATTTGGAATTAATGAATAATTCTTTGAAGTTTTGCCTAAAAACTAAACAGAGAAAGTGAAGACAAAAATCAGTTCACAAGAATAAGATTATATGAATGGCATATATTTTAATTCTCTCTCAATATTGAGATTCTCTCTCAATTGTGTATACCCTTATCTTAACTAGCAATTGCAGTGTGTAGATTGACCTCACATTAGCTTTGCTCTTTATTTTCTCTTTTCATCCTATTTATATGTATTTCAAACGAAAATAGGAAAGATCCAGTTTTCCATAGAATTAAAGGAAGCAAACAAAGAACAAAAAACAAACAAACAATCACCACAACACTGACATAAGCTCTTGCACAGTGCCATTGTGTTGATCAACTGGGATTTAACCCCAGCTGTAAGCTTACCTTACTGTGGATCCTGGGTATGCACACTTATGATGAGTTCAGAAGGCCTTGCTCTTATGAGAATGTTCATAACTCTGGCTCCGTTGCAGCTCCTAATGCACAGAATGAGTCATTCATGATAAGGTTGCCAAGATTACATAGAACCTAGATAGCAACTGGCTGCAAAATCAAACTGCAGATTTAACTCTTCTCTAATTACAAGGAAGATTATAGAATATCCTTGTGATAACAGAAGGACGTTCAAGATAATATAATGTAAAAATCAGCTCTAAGTATGAACTCAAGAAATGCTTAGCAAAAATAAAGGAGCAAATACAAGGGAGATGCCTGCATGGGGAAACCACAATCACATCATCCACTATCACCTTAAAAAAATAGAAAAAAACAATAACAGCAAAAGCAATACCAACAGAGAGACAGGCACAGGCATTTATTGGAAAATCTGCTACTTTCTGCCAATATCTGGAAGGTAAAATTTCCTCCAATAATCTTATTATCCTTTTGTCCTTTTTAAGACCACTGAGCAAATATTATCTTTCCTTATGTCCATCATTTCCCTCACATAAAGCAGCTTTTCTTGTTAGTAAAGCCATGTCTCGTGCATTTGAATCCATTAGTATTCCCCTCTAAAAGTATTTCCAGTGCACTGTGAACTTCAGGAAACAATGAGAAGTTTCAAAAGTTAAAGATACACAAATATAAACAAGCAGGTATCAAATCTTTGTGATACAGTAGTGATTCTTCAGTTATTAGAATTCCATGTAGATATATAACACATTTGTCTTGTGCATACCTGCTATGATCAATTATTCTTCTAGATCCCTCCTATGTCCTTCATCTAATATAGCAAGGAATATTAAAATTGCCCAAATAATCAATAGCATAATTGGTTTTTAAAATGAGATGGGAAAAGTAGTATAGAAGTTTGATCTTTGTCACTAGGTTCTTAAATAAAAACGTTCAGATAATTTCTCACTGTTGGCATTAAAAGATATTTAAAAGCCAAAATTCTCTTTAAATGAATGAAGAAAGCCATATGTTCACACCTGCTGAATTCAAAACTTACAACAAAGCTACAGTAATTGTAGTAACATAAAGACAGACACACGTAGACCAATGGAATAGAGAACACAGAAGAAAGTCTTTGATATATAACCAAATGATTTTTCTATAAGGGGACCAAGATAATTCCATAGTCTACAATGGGAAAGGACAGACTTTTCAACAAAAGATGAAACGAAGCCATGCATGGTGGTACATGCCTTTAATTCCAGCGAATTTGGAGGCATGGCAGGAGGATTGCTAGTTCAAGGTCAGAGGTAGCCTGCTTAACTTAGTGAAACTCTGTCTCAAAATTAAAAAGTAATAAATGGGCTGGGATGCAGCTCAGAGGTAGAATGCTTGCCAAACATGCACAAAGCCCTGGGTTCAACTCCAGTACCTCAAAACAAAAGGGTAAATTTTATATCCATACAAAAAAAAGCCTAACACTGTATACAAAAACTGCCTCTAAATGTATCACAGATCTAAGTGTAGAACTTAAAACTATAAACTCAAAAAAAAAAAATAGTGCAAAGCCTTCTCAAAAAGCCTTCTCAACTTTGGACTTTGAAATGATTTCTTGAATATGTCACCAAGGTGCAGGCCACAAAACAAAACAATTGGATTTCATGGAAAGATTTTAAAAATGTACATCAAAAGATACTACCAAAAGTAAGAAAAAAACCCACATAGAATGTGAGAAAATATTTGCAAACCATAATTGTGATAGTGAATTAGTACCAGAAGGCATAGAAAACTCCTAAAAATCAACAACAAAAAATAGTAACCTGACTCAAAAATATACAAATTATTTTAGTAGACATTTCTCCAAAGATGATATATAAATGGCCAATAAGCACATGAAAACATCCTCAACATTACTAGTCATTAAAGAGATGTAAATTAAAACTACAAAGAGTTACTACCTCACACCCACTAAGAGGGCTATTACTGTTGTTGTTGTTGTTAGGTGCATTTAAGCCTCATTAGAGACCCTATATACAACAGAACAAAAGACTCCCCAGCTCTGTGGAAGACACATGATCTTCTCATGATCTCCTTTATGTTTAAGCCAGTAATTTCAGCCACTGTGTCCATCCATCTAGTTAAAGGTCTTCCTTTTTTGTTGACCTGCAACTCTCCCAAACATGATGTCCCTTACTGTAATTTATATACGAGAATACATTTATCTGTGTGTATGTGTATGTAACGGGCTGGGATTTAGCTCAGTTGGTAGAGCGCTGTGCTGCAGTCTCTGAGGACCTGGGTTCAATTCCCAGCACTGCAAAAATGGGAGAAGGGCCTGGCAATCCACTCCCAAGGCAATCCCCAAAACAGTCAGCCATTGACAACCTTATGAGGGTCACTATGAGTCGGATACCGACTCGACGGCACCTAACAACAACAACAACAACAACATATACAAGGGGATATCATTTAGCCTTAAAAAGAGGGAAATGTTAGGTGCTGCAATTTTAATCCCGAGACTGTTATGCTAAACCAAGTAAAATCAGTTATAAAATATCAAATGCCATATGACTGCACTTACTTGAGGTGTTTGTAGTAGTAAGAATTATAGAAACAGAAAGTGTAATGGCAGTTGCTGAGATGGAGGGAGAGTTAATTTCCTAATGAGCATGAAATTCCAGTTTTACAAGACTAAAGATGTGTAGAGGTGAATAGTGGTGATATTGCAGAATACTATGGATACATTAATAATCACTGAACTGTACAATTGAAGTAATACTTTTGATAAATTTTATATTTTATGTATTCTTCTACAATACAAAAACAGAAAAACAGCCAAATAATCAATAGCTGAATAGATTTTTACAAATAACTTGTAGAAGGTGCTATGGAGCCTAGAGTTTAAAAAAAAAATACCCTTAGACCAGAGATTATGAATGTCCATGGGAATACTCATTGTCAGCAACAAAAGATGCAAAGCAATCTATGGACTAAGGGTGAACAATCTTTCTTTCTTCCTTTCTCCCTTCATTCTTTACTTCCTTCCTTCTTTCCTTCCTGTCTTCTTTCTTTCCTTCCTTCCTTCCTCCCTTCCTTTTTATTCTCCTTCCTTCCTTGCTTGTTTCCTTCCATCCTTCCCTTCTTTCCTTCTTCCCCGCTTCCCTCCCACTTCCTTCCCTCTTTCTCTCTCTCTCTCACCTCTCTCTCTTTGTTTCTTTCTTTTTTATTTTCTTTCTCCTCTCTCTCCCTTTCTTCCTTTCTTTCTTTCTTTCTTCCTTTCTTCCTTTCTTCCTTTCTTTCCAGAGAGGAGTCTCTTCTCAGGGCCTCCAAAACACAAACAAAAACATGGCTCTCACACATGTATCCAATTGAAAACTTGAAGTTGAATATTTGAAATACAAGCTGGGCTGCTGGCACACATCTGTAATCCCAGCAGCTCAGGAGGTGGAGGCAGGAGGATCACAAGTTCAAGACCAGAGGCAGTCTGCATAACTTAGCAAGACCCTGTCTCAAAAAGTAAAAATTGGGCTAAGGATTCAACTTAGTGGTACAGCACTTGGAAGCATGTAAGCCCAAGGCCCTACATTCAAACCTCAGTACCAAAAAAAATAAAAAAGAAAGAGAGAAAAAAAAAGAAGAAAAAGGAAAAGGAAAAGAAAGAAAGAAAGAAAGAAAGAAAATTTGAAATATGAAATGATAAAAATGACAATAATAATATGGCAGCTTGGTATTGTGAAATTTTCTTCCTTTGCTTATCACTATGTCTCCTTTTCTTCCATCTCTTTCTTCCTCCAACTATAATATGCTAGGAATTAGAACACTGTTAAGCAAAACCAACAACTACAACTACTGGGACCGTTTGACCTCTTTAACATTTCCCTCTCCTGGATAAAATATAAGGCCATTTCATGGCCTCCAGTTCTCTGAGTCTGCCTTTTAACCAACAGCTGAGGTTATTCTGATACTGGCAGAAAGCCATTCACTCTCAGAGAAAAGAAAATAAAAGTCTATTTAGAAGACACAGTACCTAATTCTCAACTTGCAAAATAAAGTATCCATGCATTTTTTAAACTGTCCTTACTTGGCCTAACCTATGCACTGCCTTAAAATCTCATATCTTGCCCCCTTATTCCATCCTTACTCCACAAATATCCAGAGAATCTCACCTGGTTCAGAACTCTGCAGACTATCTGGAGCTACTGCTCCAAACTGAACAAGACCACACGCCATTTTACACAAATCTAACTACATTTACAAAAGCAAAGATGACTGAGGAACTAGCAGAGCAATTACCGATGAACAACACATTCAACCTTAATAAAATAAACTGATTCATTGAAAAATATTTCTTGAACATATGAAAAAAAGTAGAGAGCCATGCCACATAGATTTATCCACCAAAAAGTCAAATCCAGAATGACAGCACAAGAGCCAAATAAAACTGATATGGTTGAGACAGGCAGGCCCTAAATAGTTTAGGATATTGGCATGGATTGGTGCCCTGTGTGTCTTTTTGAGCCTCACTGTTATTGTTTCTACCTTTCCAGATGCATTCATACCAATAATTTGAGTGTTCATGAGCATTCTTGGGTAAGCCCTTCAGATGCCTTTTCAAGCTTGTACCTACCTTAGATTCCTCAGATCCTATTGGCAATTCAGCAAGTATTTGTTAAGGTACTCTTGTTGTTGTTAGGTGACATCAAATCAGGCCCAAATCATAGTGACCCTATGCACAATAGAATGAAACACTTCCTGACACTGTGCCATGCCAGGCACTATGTCAGTGTTTCTCTGCTATTTCATAAGGTTTTTAATGGTTGATTGTTTGGGGATTGTTTTTTGGGAGAGGGGGCTGCCAGGTCCTTCTCTCATTTATGTAGTGCTGGGGATTGAACCCAGGTTCTCAGACAGCACAGAACAGCACTCTACCAACTATACTAAATCCCAGCTACTCAGGAATTGTCAGGGGTGGAAGAACAAACTTCTTTGTAGTCAGGGATGACATAGAGAACAGATATTGAAATCTTTAATGGTATACCTAAGCCTATATTATCTTCACATCTGTGTTTATATATATTCTATTATGTCTTAAATGGCATTACTTATGTATATAGGATTCTAAAACAGTGACTGGATGCATCTATTATACTCTATATTTCAGTTTAGTCTGCCACAGAACACGGAAATACAAAATTCTTTATGTTTGCATAATAAATAGCAGCCTCTATTATTATTTTGCAATCATACCTACATTTCTGTCTCCTTTATTTTAGTCCCTATGAGGTTAAAAACACCTTTTTATATAACTTTCCATTTCTTGCACTTATCACAATCTCTGCTGACCTTTAAAAATCTTGCTAAATATGTCTTCTACATGATGTTTCTAACAAATGAAGGGTGAAATTCACAGGTATGTTTATCAGAAAATTTCTTTTAAAAATATAATACTGACAAAAGTGCCTAATAAAGTGCTGAGGATATGTTAAGCGATTAATAAATGCAAATCATAATAATGATTTTTATCTTTTCTCTCTGGTGTAATGCATTTTTAAGAAGCATATGTAAAAAGTAATAAAATAACCAATGAGATCTGTGAACACATCAGCAGGGAAGGTCTTTATTGCTTTACATCCACATGCAACATGAAAATTCCCCCCTTTCTTTCACCTGGAAATGTCACAGGTAAGCGTGGCCCCTTGTACCTGTACAAGGTACAAGTCACACTGGTTGAGTGCCCAGCAAGTGGTCCAGCAGCGAATCAGAATTCTCTTGAAAATATTGGTTGAGTCCCAAAATGTTTGAGCACAGAGCAGTTTGAGTGCTTAGGTACCACTGATCATTAAAATGGCAAGTTGGTAGTGATTACTGATTTGGCTGTCCACCTGCAACCCTAAAGGTGCCTCAGGATGGGTGAGGAAAATATTTCAGCAAAGCTGTCACAGATTCTTAAAACACCCTGAAGAATGTTATCATGGAAAGAGAAAGATAAAGGGTAATAGCTACAGCTGGGACCATAGATGCATTTGAAATGCAATTATCCTTGCTTTGGCTTTTAGCCAGATAACCTGGAACTAATGATAAAATGAGTTTATCCAAACCTCTCCTCTTTCCTCCCCCAACCTCCTCCCATTTTCCTGGTGTGCTATCTCAGAGGGATCCAGTGTGGAAGGAAATCCCATTTTAATCACATCTTAACTGTCTACAAGACACTTCACATACATGATCTCATTTAAATGTCAAGGTGGCTTATGTATTATTCACATAATTATTGCACTTAAATTACAGAAATTGAGGTTCCATGAAAATAAATCATTGGCCCCAGACTAAAGAGACACAATACGGTCAAGATTCGAACCTTGGTCTCCCTGTCTTTGAAGTCCTTGCTCTCTGCCATGCAACACATTTCCCCTGAGTTCATCATCTGTCCCTCTAACATCTGCCCAGGTATTATTAAGTGACAAAAGCTCACACAGTGGGAAAAATAGAAAGACAAAATGTCCTAGATTCCTTTCTAATTATATTTCCCATATCTCTTAGATGTCTGACCAAGGACTCTGACTCATTTAGGTGATGACCTAGGAGACCTACTGTTGTTGGTCCAATAGCTCCTGTGTGCTATGCTGGTGTTTTAAGAGCAGACACTGGATTCACAGGTTGGGCTTGAGGACTGGCAGAATGTACTGCTTAGTCTTAAGTTTATGATATAACAGCCTAATTTCAGTATGTCATTCACATATACTTCTTTTTGTATGAGTTTTCTGGTTTAAAAAAAAAAGGAGGAGGAAGAAAAAAAGGAAATCATGTTATCTCTTTGTTCCTATGTTTATTTTGCCTGCAGCTGTACAACAGTGGCAACCAATCCTGTCAGATCTCAGAAACTAAGCAGGGTCAGACCTGCTTAGAACTTGGATGGGAGACCACCTGGGAACACCAAGTGCTGTAGGCTTGAGAGAAGGACCCAGCAACGCACTCCCAAAAAACAATCAGCCATTGAAAACCCTATGAGTAGCAGGGAAGCACTAAACAGTGTTTTGTCTATAGCACATAGGGTCACTATGAGTTGGACACTGACTTCTTGGCACCTACCAAGAAGAATAATGACTATTTTAACACAAACAAGCTCTGCGGAAGATATTAATATGTTTGCTACAACATTCACCATAAATTAGGCAATAAAAGCTGAAGCTTACATGAAATGGGAAGATGCAGGGAGAGGTTACTGAAATCATCTCATGAAATTACCAAGTTTTGTAGGTAGGGGTGGGTGTAGCTATAAGAGAATCTGAAACAAGGGAACTCAGCCATGGTGACAGCTTTCAGTTTGGCACTGCAACTTCTCTCTTGCAGGGCAGCTTCATAAATCTCACTTTTCATGGCTGACAGTTACTGGTGTTTTTTTTTTTTTTTTTCTTTTCTCTCTTTTTTTTTTTAGCAGGCCGCTTCTGGCCTCTAACTCATGATCCTCCTGTTTCAGCCTTCCAAGTAGCTGTGATTACAGGCATGCACGACCTCATCTGGCTCATTGTTGCTGTTGTTGTTTGTTTATTTTAACATAATGGAAAACCCAGCCCTGACAATTCTGCATAGTAGAACTTCAGTCTTTTTTTCCCATCCCCCATTAGCCCAGGGGGAAATGTATTGTCCCAGCTAATGTCCAGTTGTAGAGCATGGTGGTCAGTGGAAATAAAAATATTATGTTTAGCCAATGTGGGTCAAGTGATCATTTGTGATCCAGTCAACTGGGATGCAGTCGCTAAAGTTGTATCTACTAAAAGCAGCAAGGGAACAGTGACAGTGTCAGATATGGAGGGAAAGCCACATTTGAGGGATGCTAAAAAGGGTGACATAACATGGCCAAAATAAGCACTCCCTGAGAAAATGCCTCACTATTAAAACCACAGTCTAAAAATACAGATTGAGTGAACAGAGACTTTTCAAAACAAGGTTGTTGTTGTTGTGAGGTGCGTTCAAGTCAGATCCAACTCATAGCGACCCTGTGTACAATAAAAGAAGCATTCTCTGATGCTGTGCCATGCCTGGCACTATGTCACTGCTTCTCTGCTATTCATAGGGTTTTCAATGGCTGATTGTTTTAGAATTGTTTCAGGAGTTGACTGCCAGGACTTCTATTTTTGTGGTACCGAGGATGGAACCCAGGGCCGCAGAGCATGCAGAGCAGACACTCTACCTACTGAGCTAATTGAACATAGGGTCGCTATGACTCAGACCCAAATCAATGGCACTTAAAACAGCAAAACAAAGCTAGCTACAAAAAACCCACAAATAATTCAAAAAATGAGCTATTCCAAGCCAAAGTCAGTTTAGCTGCAGGTTGCCAAGACCCTTCATAAAAACACCAACAACCCAATCCCCAGTCCTGGGCAATAAGCTTACCTTATTGTTTTACCAACTGTTCCCTTGAAGTGCTATAATAAACTTTTCCCTATTTTGCTAAACTCTAAAGCCCATGTCATTTATTTTATCATCCACATATCTGGCCCCACTCCCACCTACCTCACTGGTGGCCCTTCCACATTAGTTGCCCAAACTCACAATACATAGGACCTCAGGAGTATAAGGACAAGATGCCATAGGTGCTTCTAACACTTACCTTCTCTAGAACTTCTCTGTTTGCTTATTTAGCAATATGGCTAACTTTGAAGATGTTGGCTACTTGCTCTGATAATAAAGGCTTTTTCCAAATTGCATAGAGGGAAATTAAGTTTCATTGATGAGCTCAGACACTTGGGATGTCGTAACTAGCCACTATTCTGGGATTTTATACCCACACCAGTGGTTATGAACACAATTTGTCCATAATATGAAGAACTCATGAAAATCCCTATGCCTAGTGAAGTATTTCTCAAGATCCTACTAATGTTCTCAGTGAGAGGAAGGTTTCTACATCCCAAATCAGACTTTCCATTATAAGACTGTGTTGATTTAAAACTGTTTCTTCCAGTAGTATAGATTTGCCACACTTTAACTTTCTTATCATGGGCATCATTTTTCTGTAGCAATCATGGCAGGTATTTTTCCACTGCAGATGGAACACCCTACAATGTTGGAAGTCATTCTTGCTCATCCAAGTGATAGCATTTCCATACTCTCTTGATTGTTCTAGATCTCTCAAGCTTTAAGATCTCTACACTGAGACAAACTTTCCTTGCATCTGTGTTATCGCTTCATGACATCGTATCCTTCAGTAACTGACATTGTCTCTCTCCATAATGTTTATGTATTTGGTCATTGTATGTATAATGTCTGCCTTTCCTACCAACTATCTACACCAGGTAAGGGAGGAGACTTTTTCTCCTTTTCGCTATTATTACTGAATGCCTACTATGGTGCCTGATATACAATAGTAGCTCCTTGAATGTTTTGCCAACCAAATAAATTCATGAAGTGTGGAGGGTACTTTTTCAGAAGAACTATGAATGACCCTTCCATATCACTCAAATGGGAAAATATTAAATTGAAAGAATGCTTTGTGAAAAGCTTTCTAGTCTATGTCTGAAAATTGAAGTAAATTTAGTAGAGCATACTATCAATTGTCCAAGGATGCACTTTTTATAATTTTTCACAATAATGTGGAGTAAACTGAGTGGAGGTTCTGTTTCAACATTTCAGTCTTATCTTGGAATTTGCACAAAGAAAATAAGGGTATATTAATATGATAGTTCTGTCAATATTGTTAAGAGTTCAGTATTCTTTTTTTTCACATGTCTCTCTTACATATTCTGTTGCCCTTTCTTTCTGAGAGCTCTACTAAAATTGTCTTGGTCTCTTCATCCTTCTATGCTGATGTCAAAAGGTCAGCAGAGGTGCCATTGGCTCAAACCAGCTCCAATTTTGAAAACTCAGTTTCACTGTAGTGAATTCATACCATTTTATCTTGCCTTGAAACCCATTTTGAATATGTTTAAACTTTTCATACCAGAAGAAGGGCTCAGTTGCCCCAATTTCTAGTTCTACATTCTACGTCCTTACCCCTGGTTTCTCAATGTTTTCATGCCAGTTTCTTTCTTAAACATTACTCCCTAGTGACCACTTCTCTATGGGACAACTAAGGTCAAGCTTACTTGATTGACACTGCTCCTCCCAACCCCACATGAACTATGCAAATATGTCACAATAATCACTCTGAAGCCCCACCTGTTTGCTTTCAAACCACCAGTTAAAACTCCCTACAGGAAACTTTCTTGAATACCCTAGACCTCAAAAAAGGTATCAACCCATATGTTGCTCGATTTCTCTCCACATGCACTCAGATCTACATGTGTGTGGCCTTCAGGCATGAACTTTACCCCCAAGGATCTGTAAGTGATAAAACTTGTATTTCCATTGTTTATCTTTTCTAATCATTGGAGGGATGTTTTCCACATTAAAGATCTTAAATTTAAGACTTTCATTACACGTGGCTTTAAAAAATAATTTTAACTGTTTAAAAAGTTATTTGTTTTGAAAAATAAAAGTCATACATATTTGTGGCACACAATATGAGGTTTTTGACATATGTACATATGGTAGAGTGGCTAAATCGATTAGTTATCATATATGTCACATCATATACTCTTTTTTGGAAAGGAAACTTAAAATTTGCTCCCTTAGCAACAGCAAAAAACTGAACACAATGAGAAATTTAAGGATTTTTTTCTTAACTTTTTTATGTTGATAAGCATTTGATGACTACCTTATAAGCAAAGACTAAAACTTGTGTATCTCTTTAAAATCACCTCCGTAGTGTTTTCTACATTTGCATTAATTACATGTGTGTTTTGGATCATCTGCCTTCTCAATTAGATGGTTCTTTCTTTCTAAGAGAGCAAGAGCTTTGTCTCTAAATCTCACTCTTCCATCAGTAACTAGTAGAGAAGAAGGTTTTAAAAAGTGTATTGAATGACTGATGCAATTATCCATGCAATTATTTCAAAATATTCTTTTGTAATCTCCTTCCTACCACTCCTTTCATCTCATCTGTTGAATACCTTTTGCTCTCCCTATTTAATATGCCCGAGGAAAACACAAAATAAAATGAAAATAAAATAATACTTTCTTTGCAGGTTGATTTGCTTTCTGAAAATTCCTTTATCCAGTTTACATACTCTACATCACATATCCATTTGGTTCTTAAAGGTTTAACCTTTGTCCATTTATGAGAAGTTGTGTTAAACATCCTTGGTGCTATGGTCTTTATGTTGTTGTTCTCATTAGGTGCTGTCAAATCAGGTTGGACTCATAGTGACCCTATGTACAACAGATCAAAACACAATACACTGCTGTGCCATCCCCAGTATTATATCAGTGCTTCCCTGTTATTCATAAGATTTTTGATGACTGATTGTTTCAGGATTGTTTTAGGAGTAGATTTGGGAGTGGGTTGCAAGGTCCTTCTCCCATTTTTGCCCTGCTGGGGACACAACCCAGGGCCTCAGAGTACAGAGCAGCACTCTACCAACTAACCCTAGCTAAACCCTAGCCCCATGATCTTCATAGGTCATGTTATCCCTATCATAGAAACTAAAACATTCAGCACCATCACCCATTTATTTGTTTATCTCATATGACAAAGCCTTAAGTAAAGTGAGCCCTTTATTTTTCAATATCCTAACCACTTAGTGCAAGTTTGGGCCCCAAAGAAAAGTTAAAAGGGTGGTACACCTACCCAGAATGTTCAGCAAATCCCTCAGATGGTATTCTGATCCTTTAATACCATTTGTCTTTAGATGATAGTTGGAAGAAAGGAGGAAATGAACAGCTCTAAGAGTGCTCAAGGTCTTTGGGCTCTTTCCTTTCTTAATTTTAATATTACTTACAGTATTAATAAAAATAATCGCTTAAATTTGCAAGACACTTTTAGTTCACAAAACATCATAATTTTTCCTATTTGTGAATGTTTCAATGGGCTCACATTACTTTTCTCTATCACTTGGAAGAATAAAAAAGGATAACATAAATTCTCTGAGTCAATCTATATATCCCATGTTTTTGCTTCTAACAAATTCACTGGGTCATGGGTCACTACAGGGAAAGGGTAAAGAAGGGAAGGGGCAGATTTCCCAGAAAATAGCCCATCAGACAAAATTATTCATTTCTAGTAATGAGACTCTCTATGTAGAAGAAACTCAAAGGCTATGACTTACACATTTTCCTATGCAATTGCTACCCAGTCACATTATGATATATACTTCAAGATGCTGCATGGATGTTTTATAGGAGAGGAGGATGTGCTATATTTTAGTGCTATTTTGTGCTTTGTGTGTTTGTGTATATGAGACAGACGGAAGGAGGGAGGGAGGGAGAGAGAGATTTTTTTTTTAATTGCAGTTTTAGTGTTCTGTAATATCTTGGTGTTGATAAACAATTTGAATTTGTGGAAATGATGTCCATGGGTAATAAGTTAGTTTGCCCAGTGATCCTATTCAATCATATGATTACTAAGAGATATCTACTGACAGTAAATTGTTAAAAGAAAGCTCAAGATTTCCTCATTTACTAATTCTCATTTTATAATGTATCTGGAATTAAGTTTGTTCTATACTGTCAGAATAAAAAATCATTTCTTTAACCAGAAATATGAATTAGCCCAAATAGATCATAAGAAATTTGAGACTAAATAACATGGGGAATAAACAAATAGACTTGGATCCATGTATTGTGGAACATGTGTGTAAATCTCAGGGATTTGGAAAGCAGAGGAAAGAGGATCACAAGTTTGCAGCCAGAGGCAGCCTGCATAACTTAATGACAGCCTGTCCCAATATAAAAATTAAAAGAGGGCTAGGGGTCTAACTCAGTGGCAGAGCAATTGCAAAGTATGTGCAAGGCTCTGGGTTCAACTACTTAGTACCACAAGAAATACAAACAAAGAAACAAAAAGTAAAAATTAATTATTAACTACACTTGGAAATTAATCTCACTACTTTCATCACAATTGTTAGGAATCTTCATTTTCTCAATAGTAATTCTCAGTCTCACTTCAAGGAATAAAGGCAATTGAAAAAATGCCATTACTGTTATTGTTAGTAGCCCTGGTTTTAAATCAGAAAAATACCTACCTACACGATTTAGGGAAAAATCAGTTAACTCTCTAGAATGGTTTTCTGATCAAAAATGGAATCAAAGATTCCTATGCCTTTTCCATCTCTAGGTACTGCTGCAACACCAATGAGAGGACATAAGGATATTCTTACGCAACAGGAAATACCAAGCAAAGCTCAGCTGCAGAAATGTCTCACTGCGATGTGGTTACCTGGGGCATGGCTCTGGGCAGGACTTTTCCTCTGACTCTTCTTGCCTTCCAGAAGGTTAAAAGCCTGAGATGATTGAAATATCAGCCTAATTATTTTACTCTACCCATTTTAACCACATTTAACAGCTTACTCCCTGTGGCATCCGATCCCGTCAGATCTCGGAACCTAAGCAGGGTGGGGCCTGGTTAGTACCTGGATGGGCGACCCGCCTGGGAACACCAGAAGCTGTAGGCTTGGGCGAAGGACCTGGCAACCCCCTCCCAAAAATCAATCTGCCATTGAAAACCTTATGAACAGCAGAGAAGCACTGACAATGGTGTTTCCCCTGTTGTACAGAGGGTCGCTATGAGTCGGATACTGACTCCACGGCACCTAACAACAACAACAACAACAGCTTACTGCTTTTGAACATGCCACATAGTCTCAGTTACTCATGTGTTTTTACACATGATTCCTCTGCCTAAAATACTCCCTGTTTAATCTTTATTTCTGGTCCATTCTGTAGACTTTGGTTTACTCCTCAAAATCCAATTTACTTCTTCTGCTCTTTCGATAGCTTCATTTGAATCCCTCTCTCACCCTGGCAGAATGATGAAGACTGCTTTCTCCTTGTGGTTGGTAAGCATATTGCTTATTCCAGTTATTTACTCATACATCAGATTTCTCAGCTCTTATATCATGATTTTAATGGGATGGGACAGGTCCTACCAGCCATAATTAATTAAATGCCTAATCTATGTTAGGCACCATATCTACATAATTATATCATATGTTTAGAAGCAACTCAGCTCCTGACACTATAAATCTTGTGGGAAGCAAATTTTAAAATGACTCCAGGATGCTGAAATGGGCACCAAGATACTATTTTTCCAAAGCTCAGAGAGAGGTGTTTTTCTCAGTAACTTGGGAGCATTGGTAAACCACAATTTCTTTGTGGCTGAACATCACACTTGACACTTGCTCCTTCCCAACACTTAGTGTACTGCATGTGGCATATGCTCAAACACTGATCACAGATTAGGATGATTTATGGCACTTCTTGTCCCTCTTTTGGATGATTTGAGACTTGAGTCAACTCATTATGTTGACATGACTTGTTATTTTACCACATTGCACACTCTCCAGGGTACAGATTCCTTGTGACTTATCTGTTAGTACATTGCCAACATAGCTGATGTTACAGCACCCCGCACCATTTTCTCATCCCCAGGTCACTATGCTTATATGTGATTAATCTTGATCAACTTAATAAATCACCTACGTGTCTATCAGCTTGCCATGCTTTGGGGAGCTTTCATGTTGCTGTGATGCTGAAAGCTATGCCACCAGTTTTTCAGATACCAACAGAGGTACCTATGGTGGACAGGTTTCAGTGGAGCTTCTGGACTGAAACAGACTAGGGAGAAGGCCACAGAAGCCCACCCCACAAACAATTCACCATTGAAAATCCTATTAATAGCAGAGATTCACTGTCAAATATACTGCCAGAAAATGACACCTCTAACCTGGAAGGTGTTCAAGAAATGACTGGGGAAGAGTTGCCTACTCAAAGAGTCAATTTTGATGGGAATGCAGTAAAGCCCCTGGGACTTCTTTTTGCTGAGATGTTATCACTTAAAATGAGAAGAAACACCATGACTGCAACAATGGGCTTAAAACTAGAAAGACTGTATGCATGGCACAGTTTTGGATAGTGTTTCATTCTTTTGTAAATGGATTTGCTATGAGTGGGAACTGATTTGAGGGCCCCTAGCAACAGTTTGATAAATGACTTAAATTCATTGGGAGCCAATTGCCCCATCTTATCTCAAACACAGTATAATTATTTTATACAAGAAACCCAAGAATGTTTGTCTGATTCTTAAAATGATGATCTGAATATTCTAAAGAAGAAACTTGTATTCTTTTATTTTTTCTTTTTCCAATGCTGGGCATTGTACCAAGGGTCTCATACACGCTAGGCAAGTGCTCTGCAACTGAACTATATTCCAAGCCCAGGTAAACACTTTTAGTTTGGGAATTCAAGGAACCGTAAGGATATTTCAGGTTCAAGGATCTGTGAATGTTTAAACCAAATTCTGTATACATTTTCTATGAAGATATAGGTTTAGATATAGTAGCTAAATTCATTAGATTTCAAAAGATCCATTCACTTAAAAAAAGGAAAGAAGCAAATGTTTATAGCAATGTTATTTATATCAGTTTCAGATTGAAAACAATCCAAATACCCAACAGTAGGCAAATGGACAAATAAAATGAGGTACATCCATACAATAGAATTTTTTTTTTTTTTTGTGTGTGTGTGTGTGTGTGTGTGTGTGTGTGTGTGTGTGTGTGTTATTAGGTACTATCAAGTTGGGTCTGACTCATAGCAACCCTATGCATAACAGACAAAACAGTACCAAACACTGTACCATGCTCAAGACTATTGCCAGAGCTTCATGGCTATTCATAAGCTTTTCAATGGTTGGATGTTTTTTGGGGAATGGGTTTCCAGGTCCTTCTTCTAACCCTACAGCACCTGGTGTTCCCAGGTAGTCTCCCATCCAAGGATTCACCAGGCCTGTGACCCTGCTTAGCTTCTGAGATCTGATGGGATTGGTAGCCCAGGTACTATGGCTGCAGATTATAAAATGGAATAGTAACCAATAATACAAACAACACACTATAGATTCACACAGAAACATGGATTAACCCCAAACACATGATAAATGAAAGAAATCACACACAAAATACTGCATGCTTTATGGTCCTCTTTATATTCGGAAGAGGCAAATGTACAAAGATATAAAGTGCAAAAATAGTTAATTGGGATTGGCATGGGAATAGAGATATGGAAAAACTTTGTTGTAATGGAAATGTCCTAAAACTAAATTGTGATGGTATATAAGTTTACTATCTATATTAACCTTGTAAGAATCATCCAAAACTACACATACTGTGGGTCAATTTTAGGTATGTACATTCAATATTAATAAAGCATTTAATAGAAAAGAATTAAAACTTTGAAATATATTATCTCATTTGTGTGTTCTAATCAGATTGCAGGCTTGCAAAATGTGGGCTCATCAATACTAATATGTTTGGCAAATAAAGCCTAGAAATCAATGCAACTGTCAAGAAATAAGCAAAACAAAATATTTTCAATGATAACTAGGCCATATATGAGTCCTTGTGGGAAATGGAAAATAACTAGGATCAAATAGAATAGTTTAACATTTTAAACAAATTGCCCACACAAACACATATATCGTATAATAAAAATTATTCATGTTTTAATCAAAGATATAAGTGTACCAAAGATAGGATTCAAAACTCCAAGAAAAACAATCTTGATATTAGGCATTCAGAGTATTTCATAATAATATTTTAATAATGGTACTTTCTATGTGCCAGGCACTGTACTGAGTGCATTAAGCATATTATCTCATTCAGTCCTTTTAATAACACTATAATTTAGTACTTGTATTCACATGTATTATGTTTTCAGAAATTGAATTTCAAAAGGAGAAAATTAATTGTTCATAGTCATTAGAACCTATGGCTGTTGGCCCCAATGTCCCTGCAATTCCCTTATGCTATTTATGTTTTTATTCTTTTCTATAACAAGCTATTCATACATGAAACTTATAAGCATATACAATACACATGTACATACACCAGCAAGTTGGCAACCAGGAATTAGGATTTGCTGGGAAGGAGAGGCAATTGAATGATCATGTGTCCCAAATTCACATCTCAGATGTTCATTGCTAATATCAGCTACCTCCATGATGTTTTGTCTAAGGTGTTTCCATTCATCTTTGGTCCCAAAATAAACAAATCTCTCACTCATCTTCTATTTTTAAAAGCTGAGATCTTTGAAAAAGTTTAATCAGCACAGCCTCTCAGCTCCCCATCCTCACTAAACCAGGACTCAGTGGGGTGGGGTGGTGAGTTGTAGCTGCCTATGGGTATAAAATTCCATTTCAGACTCAAGAACGTCTCTTATATCTACTCAAGGGGGCAAGGATAGCTTCACATGTGTTCTTTTTCTGTGAGCATTATCTCAGTTAGGGGGAGTTATGGTACCTGTGATCCCAGGTGAGCACGGCACAGGATCAAAGGTCAGTCAGAACCTAGAAATTAGACAGTGTTATAGAGTGGATATGAAGTGTCCTACAGAAGACTTATATGTTGAAGGCTTAGTCCATAGCTATGATTCAATCATTGAGAGGTGATTAGATCATGAGGACCCTGATCTAGTCAATTGATTAACCCATTGATGGATTCATAGCTTGATAGCATTATGTGGAGGTGGTGAAAACTTTCAAAATGGGGCCAAGTTGGAGGAAGTAGGAATCTTTGGTTATTTATCTTGTTCTAAGACCGTTCTTTCCTCTCTCTCTCTCTCTCTCTCTCTCTCTCTCTCTCTCTCTCTCTCTCCCTAAGTTTCCTGACTCCCGTGAAGTGAGTAGCTCTCTTCCACTGCAGCCTTCCAATATGGCATGCTAGTCATCACAGGTCCTAATACAATGGACCAGCTTACCATAGCCTGAAATCTCTGAAACTGTGACCTAAAATTAATTTTTACTTCTTTAAGTTGTTTTCTCTGGTGTTTTGTCACAGCAACAGAAAACTAACCCACAAACTATCTATCAAAATATACCATTTAATACTTTAAATAGTATTTTTAAAAGGAAACAGACACATAAAGCATGCTAAGAATGATTTGACCATCTCTCCTCCTTCTTTTGGTAAGCTGAATCCTATCTCCCTCAGACAAAAAAGTGGTCTCATTAAAAGGCACCAGAATTTAAACAGCTATAAATAATATTAGTTGTATTTGTCAGTGATCCATGCTGGTCCAAGTTATTATTACTCTGAAGGGATTTAAGTCACCAGTCAGACTTCATAGAAAGAGAAGATCTAAACATGCTTGCAATTAGATGTGTAATTGCAGAGCATCTTTTTATTAACACATTACATGTGCCTTCTGATAAATTTCCCCTTTGGACCTGCTCAAAGAACTTGAGCTTTCTCCATTAATAACTGCTTCCCTTTAAAATGCTTTAGTGTCCAGAATGTTATGATCATGTTTCAAAGAAATTAAATACCTTTATTTTGCATTGCAGTTGAGCTGAAGATAACATGATCGAAGGAGAAATGCCATTATTTGAGCTGCAATTAGGGTATTTTAAAGTTGTGACAACTTAAGGTAAATGTAATCACAGAACAATTAGCAGGTAATTATGCTGTTAGTACTTAAATTCATGTCTGGAGTGAGCAAAGATCTTGAATTTCAGTCTGTGACAATTTAGGTGAATTATTTATTTTCATTGAATAACTACTTAGGAAAGCAAATGAAGCAAGAATAGAGTGTCATCCATTTACCTGACAAAGCTAAGTGTAAGAGTCAGATAGACTATGTACTAAATAGGTAGAAGATCATTTGTAAAACATTATTTACCTAACTATTGTCTTGGAAAATAATTGCATGATAGGAAATCTGTTTTGCAAATGGTGTTTTAAATTATAGTTTGGCAATTTTTATTACAATAAACTTAGTTTGCATAGTCAACGTACTATCTATCTTCCACCTTTTTAGCCCTTACCATGTTGTTTTCGAACCCTATAATAGTCTTTCTTTCTTTGAGGTATGCATATAACTCTTGACTTCCCCAGGGCCTAAAATATTGCACAACATAGAGTGCTTATGAATATTTGCTGAACACCTGGAGTGCATATCTTCTGCTTTTAGCAGTTACCTCTCATATTTTCTTCTTTGCATTTTGCTGCTAGAAAGTCTAAGTAAATATTGTTGGTTTCAAGGTGTTTCCAACCTGATCAGTTCAACTGATACATATATAGTAAACACTTAAATATGTCTCTCAAATGAGAAGTTTTCCTTAACAGATGTTTATTTGAACTGCTGCTATGTTCCAGATACTAGAATGGTTACTTTCTCAAATTATCTTATCCTCACAAATGCCTTGAAGGCAAGGTCTAACTTTCTTTCTTTTTAATGCTAGGCAAAGAGGTTTAGAGAAGCAACATTGATCAGTGAAAGCACAGAGTGTGCCTTTGACTCTCTCCAACCTCAGTTCAATTCTGACTCAATACGTGGCCCATGCTGTTATTTTATAACCATGATTGTGTGTTCTAAGGAGTTGTAATATGGAGTCAATAAGGAAGTTGATTTTAGGATCATAAATCATGGGCTTATAGGTAGGGCATAGAGCTTGATTTGTGATAGACATTCAATAGATGGAGAACATTTCCTATTACTCTTGCTGTCTTGTGGTGATGGCAAAGTTCCTAATAGTAATGAAAGCATGAGTTTGTTGCCCAAACACACAACTCCAGGTGTGAATTAACATAATGTCTCTTACACTTACTGTCAGAATCCAAGGCCAGGGTTATTTTCACTTGTATCTGATATTAGTAGAAAATACACACACAAACACTAATAAATGAACATGTTTTAGAGAGAGTAGAAAACACTTGACCTTGGCAAAATAAACAAATAAAGAACACATAGCATATTTCTTAATCCAATCATTTAGAAAACATGCACTTGATCTGTCTTATAAATTCCTAATGCCTGTTATCATGTTCAAATCTGCAAAATGTTATGCATTTAAAGAGAAAACACTTTTTTCCTATCTCTTTGTAGATGGGGAAAAATAGCAGATATTAAATAAGGAAACAGATTTTCGTGAAATTTCAGTGGAGCAACTACCACCAACAGAGTCATGATAATCAACATCCAAACAAAATAAATGTATGCGTATATGCATATCTACCATCTGATAAAAGAATAGTGACAGTTTAAATTTAAAAAATTATTGTAATAAAAGGCCATTGCAATTAAATTCCCCCCCCCAAAATACTCTGCTAGACTTCAAGCACACTTGAACACTTGAACGTTCTTGCCCCCCCCCCCTTTTTTTTTTGGTACTGGAGGTTGAACCCAGGGCCTTGGGCTTGCATGCTCTGCAAGTGCTGGACCACTCAGCTGCACCCTCAACCCATTTTTTTTTCTTTTTACTTTTTGAGGCAGGGTCTCATTAAGTTACATAGACTGCCTCTGTTTTCGAACTTGCAATCCTCCTGCCTCTGACTCCCGAGCCACTGGGAATATAGGCGTGCGCCACCATACCCGTCTCCACTTTCTGAAGCAGTTCTGAAGGTTCTCTTTAGTGAGTTCCTTTTGTTTCATCCTGCATCATGACAATGCTCTGGGTCACACTTTGCTTCTGGTATGGCAATTTCTATCAAATGAAAACATCATAGCATGTTCTCATCCACCTTACTCACTAGATCCAGCACTTCCTAACCTCTAATTCTTCTCCAAAGTCGAAATGAACATGAAAGGTTAATGTTTTGAATTGATTCAGGACACCAAGGCAGCAAGACAGAACAACTAAAGATTTACACTCAGAAAAAGAGGACTTCCAGAACTGCATCAGAAAGTGGCAAGAAAAGTGAGATAAGGGTGTTTGAAGCCAGAGGAGATATTTGGAGGGGATTAATGGCAATGTCTTTTACTCTAATAATTGTTAAGAAATTTAGAGTCTACTGTATCTTTTGATCACATTGTGTATATACTTTCACTTATTCAATGGCTAGCATCAGTCAAGCTCTGTGTGAGGCACATGATCCCAGGATTTATAAACCTAATTCCAATCTCCTTATTGGCTCTATATTGTTGTTGTTGTTGTTAGGGGCCAGGGAGTCAGTGTCTGACTCATAGGACCAGACATGCAATACGTGAAACACTATTGTTAGTGCTTCTCTGCTATTCATTGGGTTTTCAATGGAAGATTGTTTTTTGGGAGTTGGCAGCTGGGTCCTTCTTCTAAGCCTACAGCACCTGGTGTTCCCAAGCCATCTCCCATCCAAGCACTAACCAGGCCCAACTCTGCTTAGCTACCTAGATCTGATGGGATTGGAATCCACAGTGGTATGGCTGCCTGCAGTCATTGTTTCTATATTACAATTGGTTAAACCCCACAATCATGACTGTATGGAAACTAGTTATATAATGGATATTTCAAAGTTTTTTTTGGTTGTTGTTGTTAGGTGCCCTTGAGTCAGGTCTGATTCACAGTGACCCTATGTACAGCAGACTGAAACAGCCCTCCACACTGTGCCATGCCTGGCACTGTGTTGGTGTTTCTCTGCTATTCATAGAGTTTTCAATGTGTGTCTGGATTGACTCAGATCAGGAGAAGACTGCCAGGTCCTTCTCCCATTTTTGTAGTGCTGAGGATCGAATCTAGAGCCTCAGAGAACCCAGAGCAGCACTCTACCAACTGAGATAACCCCAGCGCCTTCCGAGTTTTGGAAGTGTGTAAACATAGTACAGGTGGTAAGGATCTGACATGCAATTTGAGGCCTGGAGTGAATAGGAGCTAACTTGGTGAAGAAAGGAAAGCAGACTTCACAAAGTGAACATGCGTCAGTAAATCTTATTATTCAGTAGATGGGCAGAGTATATAAGAAATAGAGAAACTGTGTTTCTAGAACAGAAAAAAAAAAAAACAAAGGAAGAGTTGATATGGTTGAATTTGGAAATAGAGTGCTTAGCGCTTCTTCCTCTTACGTTCTTGGTTCTTTTTCCTACATCACTTCTTCATTTTGAGATCTGTTTGCACTTTTCCCCCTTTCCAACATCATTTTAAACTGTTCCTTAGAATTTGTATTTCACTTATTTTTAGTTCTGTTACCTCATCATTCCTCTCCTATTGCTAGAACATTACCAGTTTTTATATCTCCTTTTAAGTTCTACACCAAAATATTAATGCTCTCCGTAATTTTGAAAATATAAGTATATTCTCAAATGTTTATCCTATCTAGGTTTCATTTTGAAATGAAAACTTCTTAGGCAGTTAAGATCTTAAATATTGAAAACATACTGCAAATTTAATCTTCATCTTCCTTTTCATCACATGTGCTTTTCTCCTCTTTTCCCATTCCTTAACATCTTTAATAAAATATTTTTTCAAGCTGGGGGTGGTGGCTCATGCCTGTAATCCTAGCGACTCAGGAGGCAGGGGCAGGAGGATTACAAGTTCGAGACCAGAGGCAGTCTATGTAACTTAGCGAGACCCTGTCTCAAAAAGTAAAATTATGGATTTGAGGTGCAGCTCAGTATTCCAGCACTTGCAAAGCATGCAAGCACAAGGTCCTGGGTTCAACCCCCAGTACTGAAAAAAAAAAATATATATATATATATATATTTTTTTTTCCCATGTCTCCTGTGTTAGATTTTTGATTTCTCACTCTTTTTTGAATGAGGATGCAGAACATTTTAACTTAGGTAACAATTGCTTATATATAAGGTATGGCATTACTACTTTGAATGCACCATCCCCTCTACTCTAGGACAATAAGAACAAATGGAGAGATTTTCAGACATATTTCAGAGAGAAGCTTTCTAAGTCTCATTTCTTTATTGTTTGTTTGTTTTTAATTTGTAAATCTATTGAATAATTTTCTGTGCTCTTTAACATGTGTCCAAAAGAACAAAACTATCTCATCTCCTTCCCTTTAACTGATATTCTTAAGATTCATAGTATCATATTATGTAAGGGAAGAAATATCAATTGAATGGGGAGTTTGTTGTTAGGTGCTGTGGAGTCAGGTCCAACTCATAGTGAATCTATGTACAACAGAATGAAACACTCCTCGGCATTGTGCCATGCCCTGCACTACTTCAGTGCTTCTGTGCTATTCATAGCATTTTTAGTGACCGATTGTCTGCAAAGTGGTCTTCTCCCATTTTTGCAGTGCTGGGGATTATCCCAGGGCCTCAGAGTAAAAGAGCAGCACTCTACTATCTGATATAAACCCCAGGCCAAATGGGGAATAGTAAGTGATAAACTAAATATCCAATAAGAATATCATACATAAATAGATGGGCACATAGATTTAGTTTATCTAAAACTTATTGCTATGTTTATGGGAGGACTGGTTATATATTTTCATTAGTTTATTTTCTGTATTTTAAAATTTGCTTTTTTCTCTTTGTATCTTCTGTGATAAGGTGTCAAATATTGATGGAATCAAATTATATCTCAAGACACTATGGATTTTTATTATTATTCCAAAGGCTTTCCCTAATAGTAGGATTGTAAAATAAATATATCAGACTCATTTTTGTAGTCATTTAAGATTTCATACTTTTCTTTAAATCTTCTGTTTATCTGTAAATTAATTTACTGCAGTCTTTTCTCTAAAACCTTAACCATCTATTTCAATTAAATTTATTTAAAATATTTTCTCTTTCTGATTTAATATGTTGATATTATTATAGTATGCCTGAAATATATGATTGGAATTAAAATATATACACATGTATACATTGTATATACAAAATCAATGGTTATTTTCTTCTTTTAGTAGTGGAGATTGAACTCAGGGCCTTTCACACTAGGCAAGTGTGCCACCACTAAGCTATATGTAAAGTGTGATCAAAGACACAGTGAAGACTTCGAAAACTGCTTCAGAAAGTGATAAGATTGATGGGATAAGAGTAGCCTAAGCTAGAGGAGTATTTGGGAAGGGATAATGGCAATGAAGAGAAGACTGCAATAATTTTTTAAAAATATTCAGCATATGTCTTCATCATACCTCCTATATCCCACTCTAATCTAATTTTTCTGTCAGGACTTAAGTATGTTGTTGTTAGGTGCTGTCGAGTCGAGTCCAACTCATAGAGACCCTATGTACAGCAGATTGAAACTCTTCCAGATTCTGTGCCAGGCAAACGATCTTATTTATGTTTAAGCTCATGTTGGAGACACTGTGTCAATCCATCTGGTGGAAGGTTTTCCTCTTTTGCGTTGACCTGGCACTCTCCCAAACATGATGTCTTTCTGTAGGCATTGATCTCTGCTGACTACATGTCCGAAATAGGTAAGACACAGTCTGGCCATTCTTGCTTCCAAGGAGCACTCTGGTTGCACTTCTTCTAGGACAGATTTGTTGGTTTTTTGGCAGTCCATGGTATATTCAATAGACATCTCCAGCACTACAATTCAAAAGCATCAATTCTTTTTCTGTCTCTCTTGTTCAATGTCCAGCTTTCACAACCATATGATGTGACTGAGAATACCATGGTAAGAGTCAGACACAACTTCGTCTTCAATATGACATCTTTGCTTTTCAATACTCTAAAGAGATCTTTTGCCACAGCTTTTCCTAGAGCAATGCATCTTTTGATTTCTTGACTGCTGCCTCCACAGGTGTTGATTACAGAGCCAAGCAAAGCAAAATCTTGGACAACCTCTATCTGTTCTCCATTTATTGTGAAGTTGCGTATTGACCCAGTCATAAGGATTTTTGTTTTGTTGATGTTTAGTCGCAACCCATATTGAAGGCTATGATCTTTGATATTCATCAGTAAATGTTTTAAATCCTCTTCACTTTCAGCAAGCAGAGTTGTGTCATCTGCATAATGCAGGTTGTTCATGAGTCTTCCTCCAATCCTGATGCTGCGTTCTTCCTCATAAAGTCCAGCTTCTCGGATTATTTGCTCAGCGTATAAATTGAAGAGATAGGGTGAAAGTATACAGCCCTGGCGCACACCTTCCTCAACTTTAAACTACGCAGTGTTTCCCTGTTCTATTCCAACAACTGCCTCCTGGTTCACATACATCTCTATTGGTATCCCATAAATTCCTGGAGCCTTGTGTTTCACCAGTTCTTTCAAGGCAGTTTCCGCTTTGTCCTTCAATACCACTGGTTCCTCTTCATATGCAATCTCTTGGAATGGTTGGTCATCTACCAATTTTTTCTTGTATAGTGACTCTGTATATTCCTTCCATCTTCTTTTGATGTTTCCTGCATCGTTTAATATTTTCCCTGTAGAATCTTTTACTACTGCCGCTCGAGGCTTGATTGTTTTCTTCACTTCCTTAAGCTTGAGAAACACAGAGTGTGTTCTTCCCTTTTGGTTTTGCCCCCACAGTGCGGCAAACTGACAGACATGTGAGGGAAAATTAAGTATATGTGCATATAAATATCGCTTGTAATTTTAGCATGCATCTGTTGTTGTTGTTAAGTGCTGTTGACTCATATCCAACTCATAGCAACCCTCATAAGGTTTTCAATGGCTACTTGTTTTGGGATTGCCTAGGGAGTGGATTACCACATCCTTCTCTCATTTTTGCAGCCATGGAATTCAATCTCAGGACCTAAGAGACTTCAGAGCTCTGCTCTACCAACTGAGCTAAATACTTTACCATGTATGTAATATATGGTAAAGTTCTTCTTCCTCTCCCCCACTCTTTTTTCTTGTCCCAGCTGCCCAAAGCTTGTTTGTATGTTTTGTTTTTACCAATTTGTTAGGGGAATATATTTGGGATATTCTTATTAGAAATATTTTGGATTCATGATTTAAATTGCATATTATTTATGTTTTTACAATAGTGTGGTTTCATATTACTGAAATGAAGCATCCTATCACAGCTCTCACAACAGAAACAGAAATGAGTGAAAAATGTCAACACCATGGTAAATAGCCCAGCTGATATTGAAAGAAAGGATGAACTTGGAACATAAAATTTGGGGAGAAAAGGACAATATTAGTAGGGCATTTCTCAAGTATGCACAAAAAATTTTTGTGGAATAGATTTTTCTTTTATAAGGAGCATCAGTAATTTATTTTTCTTTTTCCATACAGAGAAATTATTTTACTATAAGTTTGATGAGGACTGACATAATAGTAAGTTTTTGTTACTCTTCCTCCTTTCTCAATGAGCCTAAATGACAGATGGAGGGGAGTAAGAGCAGAGGAGTAGAAAACAAACAAAATTAGTAAATATATTCTCAAATTCACATCATTTACATTGAGATTTTGGGGAGGAGGGTGAATGTGGAGGGATGAATTGGGAGAGGATGATCTCAGTGTAAACAGTGCAACTTCATGAGTACATTGGAAAAATAGGGGAACATAACCCAAGCAAGCATTTGAGTTTCATTACATATTAGCCATAAGGCTCCATAACTTTTGTGGGTTGATTAAAGTGTTGCCAGAAGTGATGTAAAGGATGCATAATGGAAAAAGGCAATGCTATATTATTCAGTACTCCATCATCATTTACTAATAAAGGTTAAAAAGAATAATTTAAAATCAATCAAAATAAAAAAGAGAATATCTTCTCTCCCTTTATCTTTTTACATTATTTTCCCTCCCCTTCCTGCCTTCTGCAACCTTAGCTCCCCTCTACTACGCCTCTCCCCTCTTCTTTCTATTCTGCTTATATTTTCTCTTCTTAGCTAGTCTGTTCATTTTTATATATCTGTATCACCCTAGCATCTGATCCCACCTGTTATCAGAAGCTAAGCAAGGCCAGCCTGTTTAATCCTTGGATAGGAGACCACTTGAAAACAGCAGGTGCTGCAGGCTAGGGAGAAGGACGTGGTAATCCACTCCCAAAACAACCTGTCACTGAAAACATTATGAATAGCAGAGAAGCAATGACAGTAGTGCACGCATGGGACAGTGTGAGGGAGTGTTTCATTTTGTTGTACACAAGTTCACTATAGGCCTGCAGCTGTACCACTGTGGCTTCTGATCCCATCAGATCTCAGAAGCTAAGCAAGGTCGGGACTGGTTAGTACTAGGATGAGAGACCCCATGTGAACACAAAGGATACAGTAACCCACTCCCAAAAAATAAGTCATTGAAAACCCGATGTGTAGCAGAAAAGCAGTAACAATACTGTTTTTCCTGTTATATGTAGGGTTGCTGAGTCAGACACTAACTGAATGACACCTAACCACAACAACATCAGTTTATGGCTCCAAAGGCTGTGACTCCCTATATTTCTAGAATTCAGAATGTCAGGTCATGTGCATCCTTGGTTCTGTGATCAGCATCAGAAAAGTCATTCATTTTCAACATGGTATGCTTTTTCCTTCTTTTAAGAATGGCAACAATAACTGTCAAACTCTCCATGTTAGAGCCGAAACAAGAACTATCTTAACTGCTGACTCATAAAACAATAGATTTATTTTCAGTTCACCACAAGGGTAATGAGTATGCACAGAAATTGGATTTGACAGTAAAGGGAATAGATGGTATGTTCTTTATCTTAGGCCTCCAAAAGTTCTTACCCCTTTCTGCATGGTATTCAAAAGCTTAATTAATAATTTGCCTGGAAAAACAAACAAGAGATTTTAACTCAGGAGATAAATCAAAATGGAATTAAAGGTGGAGAATTGCCATTTGACTATTGTATAGCCAAACATCATATCAATGCATATTTAATAAGAGTCATTTGGTGGGCATATTGTTTTTCCTTTTTCCTTTTCTTTTTTTTTTTAATGGTACTTAGTGGTTGAACCCAGAGCCACATACATATTTTGCAAATGCTGTGCCACTCAGATACATCCCCCAACCCATTTTTAATTTTGATACATGATCTTGCTAAATTATGCAGTTGCCTCTGGCCTTCAACTGGTGATCCTCCTGCCTCTTTATCTGACATTATAGCCATATGCCACTTCATGGAGCTGGCATATATCTTTTATGTATGTATACATACACATATGGGAGAAGGATGTGCCAGCCCACTCCCAAAACAATCCCTAAACAATCAGCCATTGAAAACCCTATGCATAGCAGAGAAGCACAGGCATAATGCCAGGGATGGCACAGGTTGGGGAGTGTTTTGTTCTCAGACTCAGCGCCAGGCACACAATCTTTTTAATGTTTAAACCCATTGTTGCAGCCAGTGTGTCAATCCATCTAGTTGAAGATCTTTCTTTTTTTCATTGACCCAGTACTCTTCCAAGCATGATATCCTTCTCCAGGGATTAGTCCCTAATGACAATATGTCCAAAATATAGAAGATGTGATGTAGGCATCCTTGCTTCCAGGAGCACTCTGGCTGAACTTCTTCTAGGACAGTTCTGTTGGTTCTTCTGGTATTCCATGGTATATTGAATATTCATTTCCAGCACCATGATTCAAAACCATCAGTTCTTCTCTCTCCTTTATTCAATGTCCAGCTTTCATAAACATATCTTGCAACTGAAAATACCATGGCATGAGTCAGATGCACCTTCGTCTTCAATGTGACATCTTTACTTTTTAACACTTTATAAAGGTCTTTTGAAACAGCTTTTCCCAATGTAATCTGTGTTTTGATTTCTTGACTGCTGCTTCCATGGGGGTTAATTGTAGAACCAAGGAAAGCAAAATTTTAGACAACTTCTATCTTTTCTTTTTATGATGAACTTGTATCTAGACCCAGGTGTAAGGATTTTTGTTTTGTTGATGTTGAAGAGCAATCCATACTGAAGGCTATGTTCTTTGATCTTCATCAGTAAATGTTTCAAATCCTCTTCTCTTTCAGCAAGTAAAATTGTGTCATCTGCATAATGCAGATTGCTAATGACTCTTCCTCCAATCCTGATGCTATGTTCTTCATAGTCTGGCTTCTAAGATTATTTCTTTAGCATAGAGATTGAAAAGGTATGACAAAAGGATACAGCACTGAAGCACACCTTCCCTGACTTTAAACCAGGCAGTATTTCCTTGTTCTGTTTGAATGACTGCCTCTTGGCCCATGTACAGATTCCTCATGAGTACAATTAAGTGCTCTGATATTCCTACTCTTCACAATGTTATACATAAGTTTTTATGATCCTCACAGTCAAATTTGTATAGTTGAAGGAAACTCTAACAAAGTAATTATTAGTAGTCTTATAGATGAAGAGCAGGGAAACCATAAAAAATTAAGCAAAATTCTAGGAATCATGAAAATAGGATTTAATGAAGGCTTGAAAAACTGGAGAGAAGAGGCTACTAGGAACCTGCAGTGGGAGATGTGAAGATATGGTAGCCTTGGTAGGAACACTGACTTTTGATTGGGTGACAGAGTCTGGACATTCTACATACTCACTGTCTTCCCTCTCTCTGTTCCTACCATTACTTCCTACCAGCCAAGCCCCTACCAAAGCAACATGTACAGGGTCCCTGCTGATGCAGTCCACTTGTTAAGCCACTCAGGGCATAGAGCAAGACAGAGAAGGCAGAGAGTAGACATGGTGTGGCACATGTGAACTGTCCACCAGAGCTGCCTCTTCATTTTAAAAAACTGAACCTAAAGCAAAGGATATGTTACTCAATTTGTCTTTGCATCATTTTCAAATGTATCGAACACACAGAGAAATACACCTTGGTGTCTTCTAAATGAGGTTAACATTCCATTTTAAGAGCTGAGGATTTATATGAAGGGTAAACATACTCTCCAGGGAGAAATCAATTTTCACTTTTACAGAAATCACATTCAGTGTTAATTCATGTGTTTAAAAAACTCATGTATAAACAAAACAAAACATTGCCAAACATTTACAGAGAGGAATATATATATATATATATATATATATATATATATATATGCATAAATATAAATTTTCTGCATGTGTAAAATTTTAACTATCTTCTTTTTATGACTTTTTATTTATCTATTTTCTTTAACATTATAAAGAAAACAACAATTTGACAAGCTGACCATTAAATTTTATCTGACATATGTTGGGTAATTTTCTGGTACAATATAACATTTTAATTCATCCAACAAACATATATTAATAGTTTAATATGCACCAAACATTACATTAGGTATTGATTTATTTCATCAAACTAAGTAGGTTAGATGGATTCTTAGCAGTCATTTTCCAGGCATTTTAATGGTAGAAGTTAGGAAGAGACAGAATTGGATTATGTCATAAAGGATTTGATTGACAAATCAAATGATAATATAAATGAGTGGGTGTCTTGAAATAAAAAAAAATAAAACAACCTTACTTCAAAATTGAAAATAAGTAACCTTAATTCAGTCGAGATTTGTTTGTAAGCTTTTTCTAAGGCAATCCAATAATTCTGGTCCTTCTGTAATTCATACCTCCTTTATGGAATCTGGTTTTCAGCAGTAAATGAAATAAAGTATTGAAATGGATAAGCTAGCATTATGTAAAATCACAACTTATTTCCACGTGAATGAGTCAAGAATACATGAACTACAAAGCAGATGTAGAAAATATTTGTGGAAGAGCTTTGGTTTATGGTAGTGGCAGGCTATGCTGATATAGAATAATATCATCCCTGGAAATAACAGCTATCAATACTGAGTTAAAAAATAATAATTAAAAACACAAACAAAAGCAGAATTTTAAAAAAACATTGTAGACTTTCCAAGCCAATTTTGAGAAGAAAGTCTATAATCAGAAATGCATGTAGAATATCAGAGCACTGAAGCTACATAAGTCCTAAAATATTCATCATAAATAATGTTTCTTTGTTCTATGGCCTCTCTGAGCCAGAGTAAGACATTAGACCCATGGCTTAAACAGTGTCAAGGCTTGGGAAAAGAACTTTCCACATTGACCTGGGCTTTTAATGGCTATGTTCTTAGCAGGGAAAAGTACATCTATAATTGTTGTTTCTCCAACTTTAGCCACAGTATACATGTCTATCAAAAGAATACACAGCCTTGATGTTTGAAATATCTGCAAACTTTGAACAAAGTTGAAGGTAGCATCAATGAGAAGTGATGCTAGATGTTTCTATGTGCCTAGCAGAAACAAATGCATATCTCTCTAAAGAAAAACATACCAATCTAAGTGTCTGGGGACATCTAAAAATAAGTACAATGCAATACCAAGCAAACCACAATTACTAGGATTATAAAAAAATTAGGATTATAAGAAAAATGAAAAAGAAGACCATCAGATAAAATTAACCAAACTCAAGCTTGTATATCTATAAAATTAACAGAAAATTAGATAAAATCCATTACTAAACATAAACAGATTCATTACTGTTAAGGACCATCAAGTCAGGTTCAACTGATGAGGACTTTTTGTACAATAGAATGAAGCACTATCAGACACTGTCATGCACACAATCTTTTTTATGCTTAAGTAGCCACTGTGCTACTTAAGCACAGTGCTTTATGCTGTAGCCACTGTGCCAATCCATTTAGGTGATGGTCTTCCTTTTATTTGCTGACCCACTACTCTCCCAAACATGATGTTTTCTCCAGGGATTGGTACCTTCTGACAACATATCCAAAAAACATAAGACAAAATCTAGCCATTCTTGCTTCCAAGGAGCACCCTGGTTTCACTTCTTCTAAGGCAGATCTGTTGGTTCTTTTCATAATCCATGGCATATTAAATATTCATCTCTAGCACCCTAATTCTAAAGCATCAATTCTCCTGTCACCCTTATTTATCGTCCAGCTTTCACAAGCATATGATGTGACTGAGAATACCATGACATAAGTCAGGGGTACCTTTGTCTTTAATGTGACATGTTTACTTTTCAACCCGTTAAAGAGGTCTTTTCCAATAGTTTTTCCCCGTGTAATGCATCTTTTGATTTCTTGACTGCTGCTTCCATGGGTATTGATCTTAGAACTAAGTAAAGCAAAATCTTGGACAATCTCAATCTCATCTCCGTTTATCATGAAGTTACTTACTGACACATTTGCAATGATTTTGTTTTGTTGATGTTGAGGTACAATCCATACTGAAGGCTATGTTCTTTGTTCTTCATCACTAAAGGTTTCAAACCCTTTTTAATTTCAACAAACAAGCACAATGCAGAATGTTGTTGAGTCTTCATCCAATCTTGACGCCACATTAGCCTTCATAAAGGCCATCTTGTTAGATTTTTTCATAAGCATAAATATTGAATAGCTACAGTAAATGGAGGGCTGGGATTTAGCTCAGTGGGTAGAGCACTGCGCTGCAGTCTCTGAGGCCCCAAGTTCAATTCTCAGCACCGCAAAAATGGGAGAAGGGCCTGGCAATCCACTCCCAGGGCAATCCCGAAACACTCAGCCATTGAAAACCCTATGAAGGTTGCTATGAGTCGGATACTGACTCGACGGTACCTAACAACAACAACAACAGTGAAAGGATACAGCCCTGATGCACACCTTTCCAGACTTTAAACTAAGCAGTCTTTTCTTGACCCATTTGAATGACTGCCTCCTGGTCCATGTACAGACTCCTCATGAATACAAGTGTTCTGGTGTTCCAATTTTTCACAATATTATCCATAATTTTTGCGATCCACATAGTCAAATGTCTTTGCATAGTCAATAAAACATAGATGGAGATCTTTCTGGTATTCTCTGCTTTCTGCCAAAATCCATCTAACACTGGCAGTGATGTCCCTGGTTCCATTATCCATTCTAAATCTGCTGCAGTTGCTATCAAATGATCTTTAGCAAAATTTTACTTGTGTGTGAGAGAAATGATATTGTTTGATAATTTCTACATTTGGTTGGCTTTTCTGTTTCTATTCTTGGGAATAGGCACAGATATGGATTTCTTTCAGTCAATTGGCCAGGTAACTGTTTTCCAAATCTCTTGGCATAAACAAGTGAGCACCTCACCTGACGGATCTGTTTATTGAAACATCTCTGTTGGTATTCCACCAATTCCTGGAGCCTTGTGTTTGGTCAGTTTCTTCAAGGCAGCTTCCACTTCTTCCTTCAATACCATTGGTTCCTGATCATAAGAAATCTCTTGAAATG
Organism: Pedetes capensis; assembly: GCA_007922755.1. Lineage (NCBI taxonomy): Eukaryota > Metazoa > Chordata > Mammalia > Rodentia > Pedetidae > Pedetes > Pedetes capensis. The sequence continues at coordinate 67,742 of VMDO01010759.1, forward strand.
GTTGATCATCCACCAATTATTTTTGGCATAATGACTCTGTGTAATCATCCTATCTTCTTTTGATGTTTCCTGCACTATTTAACATTTTCCCTGTAGAATCCTTCACTATTGCCATTCAAGTCTTGAATATTTTCTTAAATTCTTTAAATTTGAGGAAAAACAGAGCATACTCTTCCCTTTTGTTTTTCTATCTTCAGCTCTTTGAACATTAGAGTATCTTATTTTGTCTTCTTGAGCCACCCTTTGGAATTTTCTGTTTAGTACATTAACTTTATCTTGTCTCCCTTTGACTTTGATGCTCCATGTTCAAGGACAAGTTCCAGAGTCTCTTTTGACATGTAATTTGGCCTTTTCTTTTCTTACTGTCTTTTAAATAAACTTTTATTTTCCTCATCAATGATGTCTTTGATGTCATTCCACAATTCAGCTGATCTTTGATCATTAGTGTCTAACACATCCAATCTGTTCTTGAGATGGCCTCTGAACACAGGTAGCATATACTCAATACCACACTTCGGCTCACAAACACTTGTTCCAATTTTCTGATCAACAATCAGTCCCTAGTCTTGTTCTGATTTCTGCTGTTGAGGTTTTACATCTTGTCTTTCCACAAATGTAGTCAATTTTATTCCTACATTTTCCATCTGACGAGTTCCATATATATTGTCACAATTTATGCTAGTAAGGAGATGTATTTACAGTAAAAAGTTGTTAGTCGGACAAAATTTGATCATATGATGGCCTTTATTGTTTCTATCACCAAGGCCATATTTCCCAATTACTTTGGCTTCTTCTTTATTTCCAACTTTTGTGTTGTACTACTTGGTAGAAAGAATTTTAATTATTTTTTCACCTATTTATATGGCATCAAAATACATAAACAAAAACTGACAGAACTGCAAGAAAAATACATAAATTTTAATTGGCATATTTCAACAGGTTTTTTTTGAAAAATCAATAGAAAAATTTACAAAATATTACAAATGGTACAATGCAAAATAATTAAATAGTGTACAGATTCAGCTTGTCATGACTACCATCAACTTGATGCGTAACTTCCATACTCAGGCAGAGTAACACTGGCTGATTGTTTATGTACATAGTTTCCTGGATAACTATATACAGACCAAAAATTCGAGTGGTATGTCAATCTTTCCAATCAGACTATGGTACAAGAAATGTGCCTAACTTTTTGATATTTGATACGCTAAGCACATTTGATTAGGATGAAGTCAAATTTATTTAAACAAATATGTATGTCCTTACTTTTGACTCATGTTGTGGGATTTCTCATGGTCTTGTTGCCATTAAAGGCCACACTTCTGCCATTTAGTCATGCAGTAAATTGCAACTTTATGAATTCCTAGATCTTTCTGGTCCTGTTTATTTTGTTTTGTGTCATTTCTGGGACAGCTCACGTAAAATGTGGCTGGCTTGTTCTGGAACAAACAGCATACCTTACAAATCTTTTTATATTGAGTTCTCTAGAACTTTGTATTCAACAACCACCAAATGAACATTGTTTTCAAGCATTCATGGAACATTTGCAAAAAGTAGAGCATTTCTCTAGTCCTTAAGCAGTTTTCAAAAATTTAACATTTTTATGCTATCAAAAGTACAATTCAGCCAGAATTCTGATGTAGAGATAAAGCTTGTTTTTGTTAGGTGCCGTCCAGTCGAATCTGACTCATAGCGACCCTATGTACAGCAGATCGAAACACTTGCCAATTCTGTGCCAGGCAAACCATCTTATTTATGTTTAAGCCCATTGTTGCAGGCACTGTGTCAATCCATCTGGTGGAGGGTTTTCCTCTTTTGAGTTGACCTGCCACTCTTCCAAACATGATGTCCTTCTCCAGGGATTGTTCTCTCCTGACTATATGTCTGAAATATGTAAGACGCAGTTTGGCCATTTTTGCTTCCAAGGAGCACTCTGGTTGTACTTCTTCTAGGACAGATCTGTTGGTTCTTTTGGCAGTCCATGGTATATTCAATAGACGTCTCCAGCACCACAATTCAAAAGCATCAATTCTTTTTCTGTCTCTCTTGTTCAATGTCCAGTTTCACAACCATATGATGCCACTGAAAATACCATGGCATGAGTCAGACGCACCTTCGTCTTCGATGTGACATCTTTGCTTTTCAATACTCTAAAGAGATCTTTTGCCACAGCTTTTCCTAGAGCAATGTGTCTTTGGATTTCTTGACTGCTGCTTCCACGGGTGTTGATTATAGAGCCAAGCAAAGTAAAATCTTGGACAACCTCAATCTTTTCTCCATTTAATGTGAAGTTGCGTGCTGACCCAGTCGTAAGGATTTTTGT
>VMDO01010760.1:0-70073 GCA_007922755.1 Pedetes capensis
CTGGGTATAATTATAGAGCCACCGCAGTCCCGCACCATACGCTGGCTATCTCCCTAGCACAAAGGTTTAGATCCTTAATTTGTTGCAGCTAGAATCTCTATGAAGTAGCTGTATATTTTTGTGTACCATCAATCACAACTTAGATAGCCAACTGCTGCTGTTTGCATTTTGGAAGTGTGGCAGCTGTTAAGCTTCTGCCTTATTTTGGGGCAGGAAGATAGGATGAAGGGCTGCAGAAAGGCTTTTAGTGGTAGAATAATGACACTTCTGCCAGGGTCCAATCGCAGGCTCATTAGCTGAGTGGATATTTGAGCCTAGTCAATTTTCAATACATACAAAGTCATATGCTTCATTAAGTTAATTTACCTGAGCTGGCTTTCTTGATAATATATTGCTTCTGCAGTATCCTCTTGGTGTTGTAAATGCAGATAAGCATGGGGTTGGGCCAGAGGCACTGATCAACAAGGTACTGGTGTCTAGGTAGTTTTACTTCCTTTCAATGAGTGCTTCCCGAAATCCACCTTATACCCATAAATGAGAAACAAAGCAGGAAGTTTACTAAGCCTTGCTAATCACTTTTGGTTTCAAAGTGTGAAGCTGGAAAAGGGGAAATATATTGTGTACTCTGTTAACCACTTAAGAACATTATCCAGCTGTTAAGGAAATGAAAAAAGGAAAAGGAAGCAAAAGAAAGGGCGAGCTGCACATTTGTTGATTAGGTGTTTAACTCTAGAGATCTGGGAGAGTTGTAAATTGCTTTACAACTAGAGTCACTTAAAAGATAGGGCCTAAAGGAAATTGTATCTACAACTTAAATCCTGCCAACAGGTTGTTAATTGAAGAAAACCTAGTAATTTTTCCTTTCCATTGCTTTCCTTTTTTTTCTTTTTTTTTTTTAAGTTCTTTAAGCTGCACCTTTGTTCTTCTTTTAAGAAGCTTTGTGTTTTTTAGATTTAAGTATTATTAAGTTAAGGACACCTGAGTTGGATTGGGTGTGAGCTATTCATATGTTAAAATTTAATCCTATCTAAAGTTTTGTGCATCACAGGGCTGATTTTTAGCTTTCATACCTTATTAACTCTGGCAGCCTAAAACTAATAAGACTACTAGAACCAATTCTTTTGGCAAGAAAAAAATAAAACAATTGTTGAACTACAAAAATGTGTTAGAAATGCATTTATATAAATTTGAGGCTAAACCTCTCCCTTTTTCTTAGCACATTAGTGTTCAGAGGGAAGTTGAATAAGAATTTCTCTCAACCTCATTTATACTTTTCACTTTTTCATGGCTTATTGGGATAAGATTGCTTTCTCAAAATATCTGAGACATAACTTCCCTATATGTAGGGAAAAAGGCTCATGTATTTTCGTGCATTGAACCATTAGAAATAGTTTATTTTATTTAGCAATCCCAAATCCATTTGTTTTATCTGGCAATAATTGTCTTTTGGCCATGCTCAATTTTCTTTATCCAAGATTTTGGAGGATCCAACTCCACCCTTTTTTTTTTTTTTTTTAATTTTTAAGAGTAGAAATGTTCAATTGCTTTAGTTTGTTGTTGCTGTTCAGATAAAAAGATGTTTAATGTCAGGTATGACTGTGAAGAATTAACCTCTGTTTGAATTGATATTTTTGCTGGTAGGAGCGTTAAATAACAGTTTAAACTTCATTGTCAGGAGTAAATAAAATAAATATCATCATGTTTTCACACCCAGGGGATTCTAGGCCAGCTATATCTTTCTCAGTTCTTATTTCATTGTCAATATAATTGAATAAAATATCTACTCTAATGCAATATTAAGGTCACAGATTTAATAATACAGAACTTTGGGGATGCAAAATTTACTTTTCTCAAGATAAGAGTTTCTTCCTCGAGGAGGGCATTATATGCACTTAAGCTATGCTCCCAGCTATTTAACTAGGTCAGGGATTTTCTAGAATGTGGAAGTGTTGTGTTACTGTAAGAACACTGGTGTCTTACATTTCATGTATATTTCAAGAGCCTGTATTCCCAAGTACAAAGGCAAACGCTGGGTGTCAACCTGATGTGTGTTACCAACGTATGTATACGTAATAGTGTTTCTGAAGCCAGCTAGCAGTAAGGCCTTTAAAATAGAAAATCTGGTTCAACCCATTGTAACTACTTCAAGGATACCAATCCATTATGAAGTGAACTAAGAACATCTAAGCCTTTCTGGAAATATTTAAATATGTATAGCATTGTTTTCTTTTTTGTGGTACATGTGTGTTCATTTTGCAGTTTGTTATTAACATAACTGTCTCCACCATAAATTATAAATCCTCTAAGGACAGGGATTGTGTATTAGACTATTCATTGATGTATTTATTTACCTATCAAGGATTTGTTAGCTCTTGCCAGCTTTACTGTCTAGTGGTATGGACAGATGAGTAAACAAATAATGTCAATTTGATTGATATGATAGAGCTCTCTCCGGTGCTGTGAAGAAAGGAGAGACATCAGTGATTAACTGTCAATGGGAATCAGGGGAGACTTCACAGAAGAGGTAACATTTGAAGTGTCTTAAGGAAAGGGTAGGGATTCACAAGACAGAAAAGGAAATGGGATAGAGAAGTGGAGTGGGGAGGGAATGTCAATGGTGAAATCATTGGGAAAAAGAACCCCAAAACACTAGCCAAGGGAAGAGTAGTACAAGATATGAAGGGAAGAAAAAAAAAAAAAGAAAAGAAAATCCAAGAAAAGCCATCCTTTAATTACCTACCCAATTCAAGTAAATTGTGAGGAATTCTCTGAAATCTTGTTGTTGGGGGCAGTTCACTGAAATCTGGGGGATATTCTTAACCTTTGGCAAAAGGCAGGAGAGCCAGGGTGCTAGGGCAGGGCAGCTCACCCAATGGCTAGGTGAGAATAATTCCAGAGAGAGGCGCTCTCTCTCTCTCTCTCTCTCTCTCTCTCTCTCTCTCTCTCTGTCTTTTTGTTTGCTTGTTTTGTTTTTGTTTTTGGCAGTACTGGGGGTTGAACCCAGGGCATTGCACATACATTGCAAGTGCTCTACCATACAGTTGCACTCCCAACCCTTTTTTATTTTTTATTTTTATTTATTTTTTTTGTCTTGAGATAGGGTCTTGCTAAATTTGCTCAGGCTGCCTCTGGCCTTGAACTTGTGATCCTCCTACCTCCACCTCCAGAGTCACTCGGATTATAGGCACACACCACCTATAGGCACACACCACCGTGCCCAGCTTCCAGAGAGGTTCTTAACAGCTGATTTCCCACATCTTTGTGCTGGCTACAGTGCCAAACAATGCCTTGCTCATAACTATAGATGATACATGCTCAGTTTATATTGCTGAAAATAAACAGAGTAGAGAGGCTGTTCCTCTGAGGTGTCTATAGTGTAGTTGGGAAGAGAGCTGTGAGCCAAATAAAAAATGGCAATGACGGTAGTCTGTTCCTCTTTTACATTGGCATGACAATGAAAAATGCATCCTAAAAATGCAGCCTTCCTTTCCGCAAAGGAATAATTTAAATTTTCATGAAATTTTGAACCAAAATTGCAGCTACCATCTTCTCAAAGTAGTAAAAAAATATGATCAGCTCCAGCTCAAGAAGCAGAAGGCTGTAGTTGGGAAGTTTGGAGGACCAGGGGAAATTGAAACTATAGTAAGGAAATATTTTCAGGAAACAGGCAATGGTATATAGTTGTAGGCAAAGAATATATAAAATTCATAATGCTGAATGATGAGGATACTTAGTTTTCAAATGCCAACCCCACGTATGAAGGGCACTGAGAAGAAAATTGATGCATATGTTTATTAAACAACTTTTTATGAGCATCCTAATGACAATTGTATGAAGAGAAAGCATTATCATCCTATGTTATAGCCAAGAAACCTGAGACTTACAGAGATTAAATAACTAAGTTGGGGCTGCTTGGTCACTAATGAAGGAATCAGATAGCAATCCATTAGAATATTAGCTCTCTGAAAACAGACACCTCTTGTTCACTGAGGAATCTCAGTGCCTACAACCTACCTAGAACATAGTAAGTGTTCAATAAATATTTTCTTAGCCCAGACTTCATGGCCCATGTTTATAAAGTGATCAAGATCCAATTACTCACAGAGACTATAAACATTTGTACCTGCTCCAGGGATAAAGAATTGAAGAGATAGGCAAGTGGGCAGTCAGTCAGTTGGAATAAATAGATAACAGTAGTAAAAACAAACAAGATGAAGAGGTAAGCAATACTACTGCCTAGGTCTTTATCCAAAATATTTTTTTATTTACCAGTAGAAAAGTGTTTTTGTTGTTATTAAAACAATGGCTAAGTATAGAACATCTGACCCCTAATGAATAATAATTTCTAAAAATTGAGTGTGTATATATGTATATGTGTATACCCATGTAAATATACACATACTCTATAGGAGGTTAGGAACCTATGAAAATAAATTGTTATGTTGAAAGACATCTTTAACCCCAACTGTAGCATTTGCTAGTGGAAATTCTATAATTACTGTAAGGTTTTTTATAGTAACTGTTCAAGATTTCTTTCAAGGTTTGACAGCTGCCCTCTTGATATTTATGTGTTTCTTGCTAGGGAGCCCAAGATTCACAACTCTGGGCTTGTAATGAGGAAAGAACACAATACAAATAACATGAAAAGCACTGTGAACTGGATATCGCTAGAGAGACAAATCACATATTCTATGCTGCTTTAATTGGAAAACAGTTCTTTCATGGGGTTACTTTCCTTTCAGCTGAGATAATTAAGTCTGGGCTGACACTGGTGACCAGCTACTGATGATATATAGTCAGTTACTAACAATGCAGCAATCAGTAATCAAAATTTATATTTCCCAGGTTACCGGGGCATGGTTGAAGAAAAAAGCGGTTTTGATAAGCCTGGGAGATGGGCTTTCTAAGGTGGTATTCACATGGCCTCTACTCCACAGCATCTAGGTGGGTTAATTAGGTCTGTTTTATTTCAACTCTGTCATAAAAGACAGCATACCTATTGTGAGTGTTTACATTAGAAACACTTTGCAAGGCCTATGCTGGAGAAGAACTTTTTGTGCGGCTCCTTGTAATTTTTAATGGATTAAATTATATTTGTAAGTGGGTTGGCATAAAAGTAGATGGGCACAAAGTAAACTTAGATATTTTAAAGCCATTCCGTGAAGCTGGCACAAGCATAGATTTCAGATTCAGGATTAATTATCCCTGGCTGAAGGCTTGGAAGTGGAAAGGATTAGGATTATATTTAAGATACCATTGTGTTGGTATTAGAAGTTCTCAAACTGGCTACTCGCTAGAATCACCTGGAGATCTGCCAAAATTTCCAAAACCCAGGTCACACTTCCAAGCCAATTAAGTTATTCTCTCTAGGTGTGGACCAAGGCATCTGTAATTTTTGTAGCTCTCCAGGCAATTCTGATGTGCAGGGACATTTGGAAGCCACTGGCTTGTACTCACAGTATTAAATATGTTTGTGTTTGATTATGGGCAGAGCAACATGTACTGGTCAGAGTGAAAAGAAAGAGAACAGGGATGTGCCTAAAGATACCACTTGTCTCGAAAGTTCAAGCTGGAGTTGAAATTAGAATCAGAAACTACTGTCTTCTACCCTAGCGAGAGACCTTATACCCCAAAAGGATCATCAGGTGACCCACCAGGTAAGAGAGGCAACTTCAAAGTGGTTGCAATAGATTCAATTCTGAAGATTAGGGGCTCTAAGAAAGGAGGATGGGCTGGGATTTAGCTCAGTTGGTAAAGCGCTGCTCTGCAGTCTCTGAGGTCCCAGGTTCAATTCCCGGCATCGCAAAAGTGGGGGGAGGATGTGGCAATCCACTCCCAATGCAATCCCGAAACAATCATCCATTGAAAACCCTTATGAAGGTCACTATGAGTCGTAGAGGACTCAATGGCACCTAACAACCACAACAAGAAAGGAGGAAATAAGCCTGTGCCCCTTTCTTAGTATATGGCTCAGTGTTTGTTCAGTAAATGAATGAAAAGAAGAGAAAAGAGAAGGAGGGCACTTGTAACTCACCCCCAGAAAGACCTGCTAGAATAGGATGACCATATCACCATACAGTGGGCACCTCTCCCCACCGACCTCTTCACTTTAGAGGAAGGCATTCATTCAACTTCCAAAATGGCAGGCATCCATTGGGTATATCTCCAAAGCCAGATGCAATCCTCCTTTGCCATAGGAGGGGAGAAGGAAGAACCAGCAGTACAGCTACAGTACATGGGGCAAGTACCTGTGCAGACATGAACATGCAGATAGAGAAGAAAAAAGAAAAAACACTTCCATACACAGTACTGGAATCTCATTTATGGGGAAAAAACTTTCAAGAGCCTTTGCTTTGAGCTCATCTGATTCTTTGTGTCTGACTTCATTGTGCCCTGCCTTTGTGAGTTTGCTGCATTTTTATTTGAAAGCTAATAAATTATGCAACCATTCATATGGTACACAGGTGGGTTTATGCTGCACATATGACCTGCCATCATATGTATCCATATGCATCACAAATATACTAGCATTATCACTAGTTTAGCATTATCATGATGCCTATAAGCTTCACTCATCGCATCCTGTATTCCAGAGCATTACTATTGGCTGACCATACTAAGAGAGGATGGGATCATGGGAAAAAATTGTGGGACTTGGCAGATATCAGCAGCCTTAAGTTCCAGGTTTGCATCTAGAAACGAAGCATGTTTTTTATTTTTTAATACAGTAATAGCTACAGTAATAACTAGTTTTGTTTTTTCTAAAAAAGAAACACATGCACAAGAAATACTTTTTAAAAACCATAAGAGTACAACATAAAAAGTAAGTTTCATTCCCATGTCTGACCCCTTGTCCTCCTCCCTCAGAGACATTTTTACTAGATGGTTACATATTGGAACTGAAGTATTCACAACACTTGTTAAAAAAAAATTAGTCAATCTTGGCTTGCATTTCAATTTTCATTAACAAAAATAGCCCCTTTTACAATCACTATAGAATTCCATGCATCAAATTTTAAAAATAGTGAAAGCTACTCAAATCAAAATCAACACATTTAACATGTACCTTCAATGCACATGATTGTGCCCAAGTAATCTATTTTGGATGAGGATTTTACACATACATTTAAATTTTTTTCCTAATCTAAATTTACATGAGCAGAAGGGCAATAAGTCTTTGTTGTATGTCTTTCTCACCTCTTCTTTTAACTCCCCAGCCTTCCACATGTCTTCTAATTTGAGATCTCTTTTAAGCCCAGGCATCTGGGTAGATGGTACGATCTGCCCAGAGTACTATCTCTTATACCTTCTCAAGATGGATTGGCTCACAGATCTTATATTCCCAGAAGAAAGAAAACTTTGCCCATTTGCAGATGAAGAAGAGGTGTAGTGCCGTCTGTTCTCGAATGTATGTGTTGAAGGATGAGAGAAGGTCATGACAGAGCCCATGTCCCTACCCATGTCTTGTCTGCAGAGGGGAAAAACCCACACTGTGTCCCACTGGGGGATTCTGGGCTGACTGCACACTTGTGCTTTCGTAAGCTCCAGAGCCCCTCTGAGCTCCAGCCAGCAACATCTGTATGTCTTCTCTTCAGCTGGCTGGCCCAGCTGTTCTGGTGTCAGGATAAAGTTGTGAGTCACTGGGAAGGGATTTGAGACAAGAGCAAAGTGAAATCAACTCATGGGGTCTGTTTGTCACTGGCAATTGAGCCTTAATAACAAGCCAGCAGCTGATATTTCCAGGAAGGCCATACAGCTAGAACCTGACCCATGTTCCACAACTCAAGGCCTCCGATCTCCATAGAGTAAACAAAGTGGGGCTGTATGTTCCCACCCCAAAAGGCCTTTAGTTATTGCCCATGATGCTAATTATATTATTGCCCTCTCTCTTCTTGAAAACACATTTTGAGTATAGACCTGCATTTTATACACACTGATCAAGCTAGACTGTTGAGTGAGTGAGGCTTGGCCAAAGTTTGAGGACTTTGGTTCTTTGATTCCAGGCACATTATTTTGTCAACAGAACTGTATGAGAGCAGCTGGCAGAGGAGTCTAAGTCCACAGCAGAATTTTGCTGCACCACCTGTGGCTTCCTGCTCTAATCAGTGCTTCCCCAGGACGTGGGAGGAAGCATTCGTCAGAGGATCCAAGAGCCCTAGGCCGCCAGACTCTCCACTGGGACCCTACATGTTGTCTAGTCTAGCCCCACATCCTCTGTCTGGGACCCTTGGACAGGATTCCTCCTACCCTAATACTCATCTGGCCTTACTGTCTTCTTAGGTAGGCCCATCTATGTTTATGTTACTGGCGGTGTTAGAAAATTCCTTCTTATTTTGAACAGAAATCATCCTATGATGTCTGCCCATTGCTCTTAATTCTAGCCTCACAATTATCTTCTAGGCTTCTCTTCAGATATCTGAAAATGCCTTTCCTTGCTCCTTGCTTCCCTTCTTTTCTTTGTTTAAACAGTGACTTTTCAGAAATTGTCTGGAGTAACCTACATTCATTATTCAATGAGTATGTTTTACAAGTTTAGTAGGCTTTGTTGAAGGCACCTAACAAGAACAACAACAAGTTTTTTCCTAGGATGTGGGACAGTGATTAACAAGACATATGGAACTTACATGCTAGAAGAGGGGAGGGACAGACAATAGCAGTAAGAATACACATGAAAATATCAACTAGGCATAAATCCAGTGCAAAAGTTAAGAATAAAATGATGAAAAACAAAAATGTATTGGACTCTTTTGGACGGTCAAGGAGGATCTATTTGAGGAAGTGACAATTTAGCTGGCTCCTGAATGACATTGAGCTACCTATCTGAACACTAGGATGAAAGCATTCCAAGCAGAGTGAACAAGAAGTCCACATAGCAGGAATGTGAATTTGTGCCTTGCAGGAAAACAGGTGGGAGACTGTGGAATGGAACATGACAGGGAGGTATTGTGATACCTTTGTGTCCAGGATGGAGGCAGAGGTCATTTTGTTGTGAATGCAATAAGAAGCCGCTGGAGGGCTTTATACAGGGGAGGACATGACACACCTTTGTTTTTTAAAGACTATCAGTTGCAGTGTGGCAATTAAATTGAAGGAAGACTAGATAGCTACTGCAATAATTCAGACAGGGGTTAGGGATGGGTTGGATTAAGATGATGGTGGGTAGGATATAGGGAAGTGGACAATTTGGCAGGTGCTTTGGCCATAGAATCAATATTTGAATGCTATCTCTCAGCCCTCTTAACCCTCACAGTATTGCTGTAGCTGCTTCTGTACTTGTTTCCATAGTGGGCTGGAGGATCTTTAAGGACCGAACCCCCAGCAAAGCTGGTGGCCTCAGTCATCCCCACTGTCTCAGCACATATTACAAATGCTGCCGTTTCTAAAGGGACTAGATTAGTGCATTGTGAGTGAAAGTAAACCATAATGAAGGCAGTGTCTGTGTTTTACTGATTATTGAAAATAGTATCTTTCAATGCCTCCACACATGTATAGTATTTTCTCAAATCTCATGTTCTTCCTGGTAACTCCCAAAACACTAAAAGAGTAATCCAGGAGGCACAAAGGCAACATTCCTTTGGAATAAAATCACTTTCAAAAAATGGAAATACTATTGATAACAACTCTCAAATGTACATTTTGCATAAGGAAGGAAAAGCATCCTTACGCCCTGCAATTTCAGATGGTGGAGCCGTGCCCCAGCAAGATGGTGATGTTGCCCAAGCTCCATGTAGCATTTTGCTGCCTCCTCATTGAAGATTCTGGGGGATGCTCAGCCTTTCTTTCATGCTTTACAGCTGCCAGAAAGAGCTGATTAAATAGATATGTGAAGAACACATCTGTCTATTCTTGCATAACACTTTAGAATGACTTTTTTCCCCCACTCTTTGGAGAGATGAAGACTGTGTTAACTGAACAGGAAGAATATTGCTGTTTGAGAGGAAAATTATTCTGGCTTAGTCTTTTAGTTATTGAAAGTGAACCTGGGGAATCTCCTTTTTGAAAAGACATTCACACATTATTCCCCTCTCCATGTGTTCCGTAGTTGTGGCTTTTCCATCTCCCTGCTCTTACCAGCAAATTATTACCCAGAAAGCCTGCATAACCCAGGTGGACTTCTGCTTCCCAGTAACCAGGGAATCAGAAGCTTGCTAAGCCCTTTTCCCATTTCCTGTGCCTCAGTTTCCTCTCAAAGAAGGTCAAGCGAGCATCTGCAGGAATCTCTGCCTGGGTGATTTGCCTGAGCTGGTCTGCTGGGCTGAGCACATGTCTCACACTCATTTTCTCTTTGATTTATCTCTTCTCTTCTGTCTGAAGCCATAGAAAACCCTGTGAGGGTTGCTATGAGTCAGATCTCGACTCGACAGCACCTAACAACAACAACCTCTGTCTGACCCTCAGCACATCTAATTTGGTTTTGCCTGTCGCATTCAAGCTTATTGGCTAATTTCACTTTTTCTCCTGATTCTGGTCTCTCTGGCAGAAATTATAATTATAGTGATTGTCTGCTGTACTATTAATTATGGGAATTGTGATTCCTTTTTTTATTTTTTGTATTTTTTTATTTAAGGGTTAATTGGTGATATCCATGTGCAGTCTTCTCTCCAGATAATTTGAACTGCAGGAATTAACCCTATGTCTAGGTTATCTGATGTTAACCATTTGCTTCCACTTTATCTCAGAGTTAAAATTGATTACCATTGTGCCTGCTGCCCAACGCCCACTTATGAGAAAAAAAGGAGAGTAGCCTCTCAGAGAGGAAGGGGAGAGAATCTGCCTTCTACTGTCACCTGTTGTCTGCCCAAAATATTCTGGAAATCCAAATTCTTCCTTTCATTTGCTAGTCCTTAAACATCTGTTATTACCAAGAAAGCTGCAGGTGCTTGAAAATTAAAGGTAGGAACATGTAACAAAGCAGAGGCAGATACTGCCAGCTGCCGCTCCCCTCTCAGATGCTGCTGGGGTTGGAAGGGGCTGTTACTGGCTTATTCCAGGAGGGAGAGAAAGATTACAGGTCACTGATTTGATGGACATTACTTTGGAGAAACCACCACCAAGTGCACAAAAAAGCCTGTGAACTGCACTGGTGAATACAGAGAGGGGGAGGAGTGCTGAACCACTTGCAGTTGGCTGTCAGACTGGAGGGAAGTGCAGCTCATTCAGGTGGAGGGTGGCGAGCCTGGGGAGGCAGCCACTTCTGCTGCTGGATGTCACTGCAGACCCATAGGAGGCTTGAGACCTTGTCTACCAAGATTACATCCGCTTCATGAGCCTCCCTTTTATAGAAGCCTTTTCTTGTTGGCCTCTTGTAGGGAGGAGAGCCTGGAAACCTGTTATTATAAGCAGAGAACAGAGGAAATTAAGAGTAGGTAACTCACTCCACAATTCTTAATCTCTGAATTAGTCTTGCAAGGATAATGTGACATACATTTTTAAAAATAAGAGAAATGAGATTAATGTTTTAAAAATTCTCGGAGGATTTCACAACACACTGTGGGATAATTAGAGAGCTCCTGGGCTTAGCAAAACCAGTGTTGGGAACTCTGCTGGAAGGATCTCTTTGCCACCTCCCCCGCCCCCTCCTGCCCTTTTATCCTGTTTTCATCTCTTTAAGAACAAAGGGAGATAATTCCATGGTCTCTTTGTTTGAAACCCTTAGAACAGATATTTTTCAGAATATAAAAACTTTCATGTCTTAAAAAAGTGACATGGGGCACATACCCCAGTAGGATCTGCAGTAATATCTAGTAATCAAACTCATTGTTTTGCAGTGAAATGTATAAGTTATGAACTCTTGTGGGAGTAAATAAAAACTGTAAATGGCCTCACACTAGTCCAAGTCAAGTTTTGTTTTGTCACCAAATGAGTAGGAATAAACTTGGTTTTCCAGGGATTTTGTTTTGTTTTGTGTGTAGTTGCAAATAAGGGACTGTTTTTCTGTATTTCCACAATCAACTTGCCTCATCCAGATTCACAGCAACAAGGAGAAACAAATTTTGTTTTCTTTTAAACTTAAGGAGAATTGCGGCTGATTTAGAAACAACTACTTACACCCAAATGGCTCAACCAGATGCTGACCACCTCAGTATGCTCTGTCCATTTCCAATGAACAGCACCATAAATCTGTTTCTGTGTTGTGACCCTGAAGTCACCTATGCAAAAAAGCAAATCATTAAGTGGTAGAACCATTTAAACAAACCCATGATTTCCTGGAACTTTTGTTGGCCTTAGGGAAGTATATTTTCAGTATATTTGGGAATAATTATTAATTTTGAAGGTAGAATTTCACATTAAAAAATAGATGAATATCTTAGAATGGTGTAACCAGATTTGACTCCAATTTGGGCAACTAGTGAATGGTACTCCCGCTACCCTAATTCAAATTGATAACTGCCTTTGGAAAACTCCAAGGTTGTTTTGCTCTCAGTAAATCAAGCCAACATCATGAGTCACTTTTTGCTGTAAAGAACAGGAACACAGCCAATAAAGATGACATTAATTTCAGAAAAAACTTGGCCATATCTACCAAATTCAATAATAGGTTTAGATGTGTGGGCTTGCAATTTTTCACCCAGCTCATTAGTATATGAAGCAGACTTTTTCTTTTTTGAAAACGTGAAATAAATTTCCTGAGGAATGAGGGGAAATTATGGAAATTCAGGAAATATGCTTCTATCTCATTTCTATTCAGGATGTGTGTAGACATACACAGACATAAAGAGAATCTACTGTGTGCATAGAGACTACTGATGATAATGCTCTATTATGAAACAGATCCTGAAATGATATTATGTCTCGTTTTGTACAATCAGAAGCTATTAGTCAATATAAACTCTATTTTTGGCTTTCAGGGTACAGAGAAAGCATCAGAGCCTGTTGAAAGAGGCAGGGAATGCAAGAAAGGACGATATAGCAGTGAGCACCAGAGAACCCAGCACCAATGATTTAGTTCAGAGAAGCGTGTTTCACTATCTTCTTGATCTTAAGGCTGTTTTAGCAACTACCACCACCCTACAATAATAAAATAAAATAAATTAGAGTTTGCAAAAAAGAAAACAATAAGGATTTGTAGGATTCAGTCAAAATTTAAATCATCCATGGTTGATGGCATTGTTATTTGGGGCTGTTATTCAGAGCTCAGGGCTGGGGTTTAGTTCAGTTGGGAGAGAGCTGCTGTGCTCTCTGTGAGGACCCCCGTTTGATCACCAGCACTGTAAAAATGGGCGAAGGACATGGTAGCCCTCGCCCAAAAACAATCCTGGAGCAATCAGCCATTGAAAACCCTCCAAAGATCACTATGAGCTGGACCCTACCCCATGGCACCTAACAATAACACCAACACTTCAGAGCTCAGGGAGGGAGACACTTGCAGGTTGTTTATATTTCTTTGTGAGCCAGGTTGGAAGTTCACTTCCACTCACTAACTATGGAAAGAACACACCACTGTAGTGTGGAAGCCTGAGCAACTCCAGGCAAGGTCAGGATCAGGAAGTTTGGAACTGTGGCTGGGAGATTTTGTTTTCTATCAGCTATACTGAGATAAAACAGGAGAAATCATTACAGAAAGTGGTCCTGTCAAAGGATAATTGCTTTATATTACTTTAAATCCCCTTAAGATGTTGACAAAGATTTACTGAGACTCTAGTCTCTAAATGTCTCTGGTTTGTTCCTTTAAAATCACTCTGCAGACATCTTTCTAAGGCACTAGGAAAAAGTGCCTTGGATGTAAGTATGTTAGTTTTACTCTCTGCTTCATTTTATTGAAATCAAAAATGTACAGAAAGTTAGGGAGAGTAACATGAAAACGGCCTACATGCTCCGCACCTTGAACAAATAAAACCAATATTCTGAGTCTATCCCTCAGAGTTTCCCCTGCCCCTTCTTTTTCAGTCACATCCTAGAAGAAAGAGTCATCTGATCCAGTCTTTATTCTTAGTTACAATACTTTAAACCAAACTTTGGGTAAAAAGAAAAAAGTCCATGCATTACTTTAGGAAAATGTTTGAAATTCCTTAAAGAGTGAAACAGTCTAATTTGAATGTCTGAAAATCCAATCAGCATGGAGCTGACACCTGCTACACTGACCTGGTCCTCCCTCCAGAACCCTTCTCACTGCTAGCCCCTCCACAGTGAATAATTATGCCATCTTTCAAGGTTTCCTCCAACCTTTGTTGATCTTCCAATTGCACTTACTTCTACAATACCTCCTACCACTGCCCCGTCCTAGTCTCTCCAATAGATTTTCATTTCTTTTGAAAAATTATTGTTGCTTATTTAAAAATTACTGTTGCTTATGTGTTCGATTTGGGGACAATAGGCAGGAGCTGCCAGGCCCATCCATTGAACAGTGAGGTCCTGGGTCGGGTGTATGCAGGGGAAGCTCCCATCCCTGCCTACATGAGCATCTAAGCACAGAGCCAGGCTCCCAGTAGAAACAGGGAGTCGGGTAGTGGAAATTAAGCAGTAGAAATCATGAACCTCAGGCAGCAAGCCAAGGAGAAATGAATGAATTTTGGCTCTGTGTCAGAACTCAGCATCATTTAGGGAAAGAGCTCTGTGGAGGAGCCAGGAGTCCTCAACTGCTGCTCAGTTTTGCCACTTTTAAGCAGCATTGCATTTAGCAAGTGACCTCACTTCTCAGGGCCTCCAGTTTCTTAACAGTAAAATAAAGGGAGTGTTTGTTTCTGCAGCTGGAGCAGATGTTTGAATTCAGCAATATTATAAAATGTTTGGAAAGATGGGGATGGCACGAAGCTGGGGCAGACCACGGGGAAACGTGGTTGGGACTTGCTGATTTCTGAGACCAAGATAGCTTGCCACAGTGTTTTCAGGCCGGCTAGGATCAAGACTGTAGCAACAGAGTCCAAACAAGTCATTAGATGGTATCTGAAACAACCAAGGAAGGGTGTTAAATGCATCAGCTTAGGGGGAAAGGCTTGGAGAGGGGGAATAGGAAAAAGAAACCTGTCATAATAAAGAGCCACCTAAAAGACAAGACTTACCTTCTCTTCTAAACAGATCATAATTCTACAACTAACCTTTATTTAAAAAAAAAAAATTTTTTTTTCTAGAAGTACTTCTGATTCACAACTGGGTGATAGTGGTTTCAGATCTAAAATGGAACGTCTATTATACACAGTCGATATTTGTTATTATCCACCATTGGATGCCATCATCATTCTCCAAAATGTGTTGAAGTTGGTCTGTAACATTTTCTTTTCCTCTGAGATAGGTGCTTTTATGTCTCTGTTAATGGCTAAGAAGAAGAGGGAAGACCAGATACTTTATTAAGAGGCTAGAGGTATTTTTCTCATTTTTGTGAACATAATATCTTAATGCAAATATCACAGAGAAGATAGCCCTCATGGTCCCTGAAGGCAGCAATCAGTAAAGGTTTCAACCAGGGCCCAAGTTGTTTCTGATTCCATTTGGGAAGCTTCCTCTTTTACCTTGCTCTGCATCATGTGGACAGCAGCGTCCTCTTCATGCTGTGGTCCTTGAAACAGCCTGTTCAGGTCACCAAAGGACATCTGCTGTTGAAACACTCATTAATTCTTTAAATTTTCCTCTGGTACAAGAATAATCAGCAGTTTCCATCTCTGTGAATTGGGTCTCCAGCATTCAGCAAGCTGGATTTTCCACACAAATACCTGTTTTCCCACCCCTCTCTGGGCAGAAGTTCCTTACTCTCACTTGAGAGATGCCCAACCTGTTTATCTCAGCAGCCACTGAAGCAGGCAGACTTGTTCTTACCCTTCACAACTGACACTGTTTTCTATGATGTATTGACTTTAAAACATCTCTGTTGAGGGAGACTGCAAGCAGGCCAAGTGGTACCACTTAACACCTTGGTGTCATGAGATAATCAATTCCTCCTAAAACTGTGGTTGAGAAGCATTTGCATCTTTCTATCACCTTAAGCCTGCAATCACAGGCCCATAAAGTGGAATGAGCCTTTTGCATGCCTACATGTTTGGAAGCAACTATGCACTCTTTATAGATTTTTATTACGAAAGCCATTAGAGACTTTCAGCCACTCTGTCCACATAAACATAGATGCACTAACCTATATTTAGTTATTATCTTAAGTGCAGTTTCCACTTATGCCAGCATCTCTCTCTCCAACTTTTCTTTTGTTCCCTTTCTGTAATGTCCTGGGAAGGACATAAACTTTGGCACACACACAGACCTGGGTTTGAGTCCTGGCTTTCCCTTTTGACTAATGTGTTGTAAATATTTACTATGTGCTGCCTAGGCATTTTGGTTAGTGCCCTCGAACCTCAATTTTCTCATGTGTACAGTGGAGATGATCAGTCCTGTTTGGGTTGCTGTGATGTTTAAATAAAAAATGCACATGTAGCTCATGCACAGAAGGTGCTCAGTAAACTCCACTCCTTCCTCTGTTTTCTTCATCATTATCTTCTTTTGCATAATGTGAGTGCCATGATTTACATTTTTTGAAAAATCATACCAATGTGAGTCTGATTCCTGAGCAACTCTCCTTGCCGCAGAACCCACCTCCAGAGACAGGAAATTTAGTGACTTGGAGGGATAGAGAAAGGGAAGGAGATTTCTCCTACTCAAACAGAAGGACCCACTAATCAAGGACCTATCTGAGAATTTCTTAAGGAAGTCCAATGGAAGTTATTAAAAGGTAATTTTTAATATGTCAACTAAAGGAATATGGGGCTGGGATTTAGCTCAGCTGGTAGAGCGCTGCGCTGCAGTCTCTGAGGTCCTGAGTTCAATTCCCAGTACCGCAAAAATGGGAGAAGGGCCTGGCAATCCACTCCCAACACAATCCCGAAACAGTCAGCCATTGAAAACTCTATGAGGGTTGCTATGAGTTGGATACCGACTTGATGGCACCTAACAGCAACAACAAAAACAACAACAACAAAGGAATATGGGGTTGGGATTTGGTTCAGTTAGTAGAGTGTCGCTCTGCAGTCTCTGACGTCCTAGGTTCGATTCCCAAGAGCACAAAAATAGGAGAAGGCCATGGCAATTCACTCCTGAAGCAATCCCAAAACAATCAGCCACTGAGAAACCTATGAGGGTCGCTATGAATCAGACATGACACATCAGCACCTAATAACAACAATAACAACAAAGGAATATGGAAGCCTTTATTGAGGTTTATGCATAATTGGTTTCTGAAACACCAGAGTTGGGGAAACTGAGGCTGGGGGAGCTTCAGCATCTTGTAAAAGGTCCCAGTTGTAAGTGAGACAGAGGGTTTCCTAGACCCTTTTTCACCTTCTGCTCTTTCTGCTGTCCTCAACAACTATCATTCGTAGCAGTTTGATTTCATGTTGGAGCTTTATCATCAATTTTAATTAAAAATATTTAAAGGTTTGTTGTTGTTGTTAGGTGCCGTCGAGTCGGTATCCGACTCATAGCGACCCTCTGTACAACAAGGGAAACACTATTGTCAGTGCTTCTCTGCTGTTCATAGGGTTTTTTTTAAAGGTAGTCACACCGAAAGGAAAAGAAGATGAGGGCAGAAAGCTGAAAAAATAAACATGAAAATACACTTAGTATAAATCCCAGCTAAACTCTGAATATGGTTAAATGGTTACAACACCGTTCTCTTTGGGCAGGTTAGAACTGCTTACTGGACCTGCGCTTGGCCCTGCAGTTGAGACAACACGTACAACATGCCGGAGCCCATTGGTTCTGGCATGATGAACCTTGCGCAGCCTCCCATGCCATGTCCCTCGCCATCCTCTGAGAGCTGCGCTGAGTTTGTCCCCTCCTTCCTGTTTGCCACACGTAGCAGCACACATGGACACACTGATTGTCCCTAGAGTTTCCAAACCACATGCCATCAAGGGACAATCAGGAAAGAGTGAAGAAAAAAAAAAATGTGTGAGTCCCCTTCCCCATTCATTTGGGAAAGAGCCCTCCCCCAGGCACGTAAAACCTTTTCCGCCTCACTTCAGTCTTACACAATCTCAGAGGGCCTGACACAACCAGAGCCTGACTGCTTATGTGCTGTCCTTAGGGCAGAGAGGGAGGCTCCCGCACTCCAGTTCACCGCACCCTGGGTGTCACACTGGTCCTCTTGCCCCAACCGCCATCTCCAGGTGCTGTCACTGGCCCTGGAAATGCAGGACAGTGCAGTAACCTTGGTCAAGCTTACTGCTTGCTTTGGCCTTCCTAATCTCTCCCTCTTCTTCATTGGGGCAGGATCACCTAGAGCAGTACAATCTCAGAGCCTGAAGGAGTTTTATATGCCATTACATTTCATGTCCTTTCATATTACAGGTGAGGAAACTGGGAGCATACTGTTAGCCTGACCTTCCTTCTATTAAAAATGGAATGAATTAGTGATTACCTTTAAAAAGTTCCTGTGTCAGTAGAAAATGTGCTTTTTAAAAGAATTACTGAAACAAGGTAGCAAATAACTTTCTTCATGGGGAAAAAACACTGCCACTGTTCTCATTTCCTCTCTCTTCCAAGGCCACGCTTAGAGTTTCCAGATACATTATTTTTCACATCGTTACCACTTATTATTAAACTTTTATAACCACTATTAAAATTTTCATAGGATGTGAACATTCTGGAAGATGTTGTCCTGTGTACCAAATCAAACACAAGTTGTATCTGTACAGCCTGATCCACAAAGCATGTGTATTGATGCAGTGTTTGCTACAGCTGGACATATAGGCAGCATGTGGAACAACCCAACTGAGTCTTCACAACATGCAGCATATGTTCATTTGTGTGTGCAGATGTTGGTGTCATGAAGTCTGCTTGGGAAGGCTTGCACATACCAACTTGCAAATGATGGTAAAGGTAACAGAATACCCCATGCAATAACAGAGACACCCTTTACCTGGGTGGAATAGAGATGGCCCTTGGACCATTTTAGAAATCAGGAAAGGAGGCTAATGGGAAGTGGTGGGGCTGTTTCCAGCTGGAGAGGGCCAGCCCCTCTAATCTAGGTACCCACTGCTCAGCCCCAGAATGTTGCCTTGTGGAATCCTGGACCAGCAAACCAGATTTTTGATTTCATTTTTTTTAAGCCAGGAATCTGGAGCTATATGTTAAATCTCCTATCTCCTCTTCCCCCTATTCCTCCTCCTTCTTTTGGACACAGGGTCTTGCTAGGTAGTCCAGGTTGGTCTTGGACTCAGAATCCTCCTGCCTCAGCCTCCCAAGTGCTAAGATTACAGGTGTGAGTCACCATGCCCAGGAAATCTCTCATTCTAGGTGTTGCTAATTCAATTTTTTTTTCTCAAAGTGAGTCATCTTTGCACAAATACTACTACCTTGTGAACCCCAGCATAATTTTCCAGGACAAAATTTGGGTGAATAGTTGGGCAGAGGATTAGACCTTCGGTAAGGCAAAAACCTGAGTGGTACTATGGCTGGGTACACTTATGGCTTCCCAGTCGTCATGATTTTTTATGAAATTAACCTGATTGATTAGATCTAGGATGTTGCGGGGCTGGGATTTAGCTCAGTTGGTAGAGCACCGCTCTGCAGTCTCTGAGCTCCCGAGTTCAATTCCCAGCACCGCAAAAATGGGAGAAGGACCTGGCAATCCACTCCCAAGGCAATCCCGAAAACAATCTGCCATTGAAAACCCTATGAGGGTCTGCTATGAGTCGGATACCAACTAGACGGCACCTAACAACAAGGATGTTGCAATTGGTGACCTCATTCCCTGACTTCATAATCATTTCCAATTCCAATAATATCCCTTTTGGTTCATGCTTTGCTGACTCAAAGACCCTACTGTATGACTAGGGTTTGGGAGGGGTGTGTGTGTGTGGATGGATAGAAGCTCCAGGTTTTGAAAATATTTCATTTTAAAACACAGCTGTCAGCATGAATGCATTCCCAAGATTTGCAGAAAGACCACCTTGTAGCCCCTTTTGTTTGGTCTTCAATCTTGAATACCTGAAGGCAGTTTCCTGGCCAATTAGCATTTTGCATGGTTCACTTGGCTCATGGCAGCCAATAGTCACAACACCATTTGTGCATCCCAGTTCTAATTATTCAATCTGGTCTTTAAAACTGTTGGGAAAAATTGCAGTAAAAAAAGAATTTTTGTCTGGGCCCTGAGTGCATAGAAAGTCAACACAAATTAATTTTAAATGAACCTAAATAGACCCAATAAATTCACAAAGCAGATGCCTATTAAAATTAAGAATGTTCTTAAGTTTTTCCATGAATTTTGTGGGTTGGGGCAGAGTAGGATTATAACTTTATAGTAGTAGTGTATATTACAAAGGCCACTTTTCTTCAGGCTAAGAATAGTGACAGGCTGAGACAATTAGATGGAAAATTCAAGTATAATAAGCTTACTTTTGAAGTAAATGTTTTTATTTAGAATCCTATTGGCAGTTTTCCTTTATCTAATTTTCTGAATAGCTGCTTAAGCCTGTGTCATATTTAGTCTACATAAGTAAGTCACAGACCAGGAAATTGACAAATGTTTGCAGACACCTTATAAATATGCTATATGTGGGTAGCACTTTTCAAAGTTTCAAAAATTTACTTAAACAACTTCTTAAATTGCAGCAGTTCAGCTAACTCAAGATTTTTAAGCTCCAGGAAAAGTTCTTGGTTGTTCCTCCTGGTTGATCTCCTAGGCTGGGGCAAGTCCGGGTTGCTCTGATTATAGGTGGGAGACCCAGGCCATGTTCTGTGGGATGGGAAATGACAATGTAATTGAGTTGGGATTCTTCTACAAAGCAATCATTTCAACAAGAATTTATATTGTCTACATATTTACAAGGGTTAGAGCCCAAAGTTGAGTAGGAAGGAAACAATACATCAAAACTTGGGCTGAAGAAAATTTTAAAGAGTTCTTGTGGACCAGCCAAGATTAACCAGTTCTGCCAGAACACTTTCACCCCTATGATGTACCTGATAACTACCTGATGATGTGATGATAGAAAGGCACATAAAATAGCTATTTTTCCTGGCAGAGAGCCCTACCATAAAGCTGGAGATATTTAAATGGCATATCTCTGCTGCGATCCCAGCTATATGTAAGGATTAAAGAAGGCATTGAGTTGCATAATAGATTTCTTCTGCATGCATTTCTCTGCCTGCCAGCTTCAGGGGTGGGGGATTTTGCATCTGATCCATGCAATCTTGAGATAGAAAGAATTAAAATTGGGGAATATAATAAAGTAGCAAGACTTTGTCTGTTAGCTCATAGGACATTTATACAGAGATGAATGCAATTAATCTTTAAAAGTGCATACATAGATACCATATATATATATATTGTTGTTAGGTGCTGTCGAGTCGGTATCCGACTCATAGCGACCCTCATAGGGTTTTCAATGGCTGACTATTTCGGGATTGCCTTGGGAGTGGATTGCCAGGTCCTTCTCCCGTTTTTGCGGTGCTGGGAGTTGAACTCGGGTCCTCAGAGACTGCAGCGCAGCTCTCTACCCACTGAGCCAAATCCCAGCCCATATATATATATACATACCATATATATACATACCATATATATCTATAATCTCTCAAGGTTTATAAAACAATGAGAATCAACCTTTTGAGTTTCCTTTATTCTTTTATTACATGCTACAGTCTCTCTGAGGCAATATGCTTCTGTGTGATGCTATAATTCTGTTCTTGAGCCTTTGGTAGATGTTGCTGCTGCTTCCTCTTTCCCATACGCTTTCTCACCTGAAATGTAACAGCTGACTAGTGTCTTGTTTATGTTTTACCTACTTGTATTATTGATTTCTCCCTTTTAATGTTATACTGAAAGGAACCAAGAGAAGCAAATGAGAACACTTCAGAGCTGCTGCTGCTACTGCTGCTTTTTTTTTTTTTTTTTTTTTTTTTTTTTTTTTTTTTTTTTTTTTTTTTTTTTTTTTTTTTTTTTTTTTTTTTTTTTTTTTTTTTTTTTTTTTTTTTTTTTTTTTTTTTTTTTTTTTTTTTTTTTTGCATTTAACTTTCCAGATTAGGAAGAACTGGCTAATAAGTGAATGGCTGGACTTATTTTTAATCCACTTGTAAATATATGTTTATGTCTCCTGGTAATGGATTACCCTTGTGAATCGGTAATCATTTAAAGTTTAATGCCAATCTGCACATCAGAAATGGAGATACAGAATTATTTAGGCTTTTCTCTCAACTTCTCTCCCTCTTTGATTTTCAAGATAAAGCAAATTAATTAATGTGCACTTTTCAATTGAAGAAATACTTAAGACCCAGCTGTGTCTGTGAAATTATAAGTCACTATGCAATACTCAGGACTTATTAATGCTTTTTTTGGCATGAAGAGAAGAGACATAGGTATCTAATATTAAATGATGTTCCAAAAAGCATAAGTTAGCAGTAGTTTGTTTGCCAAATTAACTTTCAAAGACATCTAGGTTGCTAAGTTTAATATTTCTACACACAAATCTTTAGATGATTGATGAACTATAGTAAAGTAGCTTTGTTCAAAAGAGATGATCTTTGGCAGGCTACTTCAAAGACTACTACTCTGGAAAGATGAAAAGATACCCTGTTTTACATTAATTTCCCTGATAAATCAATGCTTATGTGAAATATGCCTGAAAATTATGTGGCAGTCACTGTAGTATAAGTCTTTTTTCACTGTATCCAGCAGCTCCATATGGAATTTGTATTTCCAAGGTTTAGGAGAATTTTTCCATACATAAAGAACATCTTTAAGAAAATACAGATGGGTAGAACAGGGTACCTGGCATTTTTATTTACTATTGTTCCATTGTAAGGCAATGTTTGAAGCTAAATTGTATGGAGATAAGATTTTTTTTAAAAAATCAGCAATACAGTTTCAGGACCTACTTTCAGATTCTCCTTACAATATTCTTCACAGACTCTAAAAGGATCTGCTTACTTCTTTTAAACATAGATCACATGATTTTATTGATGTCTGAGGTCACTATAGAATTACATAAATCAGGGAGTAAAAAATCTCAGCTAAGTAATTTAGCACGGAATGGAAGTTGCCAGATGAGCTCAGGTATGCTTGGGCGTGCACATGTGTAGGGCTGCGGTGCCTGGGAAATACTGTCTTTTTAGGTCACATCGGTATGACAGATGTTCTCATTTTCATAAAAATGCTGGAAAAAATCATCCAAAATTTCTAATTTTTCAGTACTGACAACTTCAAATTTCTGAAAGATCCTCACCTGACCAAACAAGAGATGTTTGTGAGATGACAGTTTTTGATCTCTGTAAACCTACCGAGAAAAAGAGAAGTATATATATCACACACACACACACACACACACACACACACACACACACACACACACGCACACCTTAAAAAGAAAAAGAATAAATTACTCTTCAGTCGTCCACATGTTTGGGAATGCAGAATTTCATAATAGTGAAATGGCAGCTGTAAGGGCCTATTGTGGCTCAGTCAAAGGAACTTAAGCTCTGGATCTTCTGTTTGGGAGAAGCTTTGCAAAAGGGATCAGCTGCAGGGGAAATGGTACAGTGGGTGCTGGATGCAGGGTCTTTAAGTAAAATACAGTAACCAGTGAAATGGACAAGGTATGAAGCAGAAGCCTTTTTGTCCTGAATTATCTTCAAGACCATTTCATTTTATAGAATTAAATAAAGCTGACTTGCAAAAGAAGAAAATTCCTTCTTTGCTCTTTGGCAGGGTGAAATAGAGCAATAAAGTCTCCCCGCTGAACTACTATGAGGCCAGAAGCCTTGCTGCTATATTTCACACTGCTGCACTTCGCTGGGGCTGGTTTCCCAGAAGATTCTGAGCCAATCAGTATTTCGCATGGCAACTGTAAGTACCACAAGCTCATTCACTTTCTCACTTTGTAGACATTTTAGCCTTCGTCAACTTAGCAAAAAATAAAAATTAAGCAGAAAAGAAGACTTACTAATTTTAGCCTGTGTACATGGCAAAAGCACTTTAGTTCTAGTCAAATTGGTGGGATGACTGTTACACAACTCCACCAGATGTTGGGGGGACATGTGTGAGCATTTGAAATGTTCCTCCAGAAGCCCAGTCTCAGCTACCACATTGTGTTCATTCCTTAAAATAAGCGGTGTGGGAGAATATCACTATCATTTGACTACTGGGAGTATTACATGTTATGATATGTAATCACTAGCTGGGCATTACTGAAAGATAGGAATGGAAAATGAGTGTTTTGAATTACATTAGAGAAAAATATTGTATTTTAGACTTAGAAGTCATATTGTTGTTAGACTTGGGTAAAGACTAATGTTGAATTTACCAAGGGCCTACTTAACGATTTATAACTTTCTTTTGGTATCTGCTTCATTAACAGAGGTAGATGGTGACACAATTAAAAATTGTGTTGTCTCCTCTAAAGAAGAAACTCCAACCTGTGTGTTGGAAGGAACATCCAGTTTCGACTTCTTTTCCTGTCCTGCAAAAGACTGCATATTTTATCCCAGTAAAGATGAAATAAAATCTTTTTCCCAAGTACCTATTTTCCCAGTAATCACCCTAAGCAAACATTATGTGAACCATACAAAAGATATTTAGCATTATTATGGGATACTAACAAGATCCATCAATGCCCAGCTTTTGGCTGGACTCCCTGGGTTGAATGAGATAATTTTACATGCAGATGAGGTGGCAGGATTGACACATAAAACAGAGAACAAAAGGTCAAAGGGCATGATCAAAGACGAAATTGTGTAGTTCAAGATCATCACTCCTGAAATGGCAGGGTCCTCCACACTTAAGGTATTAAATAAGCATGTCTTTATCTCCATCTAAGATAAGATTTCTGTCTTTGGTATCCCAGGACAGAAGAGACCCCAGCCCATATGTGCTGCTAAAAATCATACCTTAGTGGCCACTCAAATCCACTATAATAGAGACATGAATTACATTAGCAACCTCCTTGATGAATAGATAAATGGATTTCAGAGCAGTGGAAGGAAAAGCACAACATAATCTTATATCAAACTTGCTTGTGAGTAAAAATATACTGAGGCTCTTTAATAACATCCCACTGTGAGCAATGCTCAGATACCACGAGGTTTAAAGTGTATGGGTCTAAGCATAAATCTGTGAATGTTTTCTAGGCTTTCTAGTCATTAGTGGCACTCCCTACCCTTCTCCAGAAATCTCTGCCTTATAAATGTGACTCATCTTTCTTTCCTCTTTTGGAGGACTGCCAGGGCTCTGGAGACTGAAAGTTTAGAGGCAGAGAGATGTTGAGATGTATGTATTTCTAAAGGTCAGGTGTTATTACATATTGCCTACTCACAGCCAAAGAGAACTGTAGGAAAGGAGATATGTGTTCATGGACTCTCCAAGTCAGGGAAAATTCCAGATCACCCGACTGGCTACACTCAGCTTGACCCTGTCCTGTCAAAGCCCACATTTCTGTGAGATTAGCCAATTGCTCAACTTCGGAGTGAACTTCCCACAGTTCCTAGAATGCCAACCAACCTAGCAGGGCTGCCTTCAATAGGGGATTATTCCAACCGGACGCCTGTGGAGACTGTATTTTTCTTCTGGCTCCTGGATGAAGGCTCTCGCCTCCAGACCACATTGCCTTTGTGGTGATTGATGGGAAGGCAGCTTTGAAATAGTTTTGTCCCGAGACAAGATCTTTGGCAGCCTGCCTCCTCAGGCTTAGCACTCCACAGAAGATGAAAACAACTCTGTGGAAGAAAAGAGTACCTTAATGCAAAGGGTTCACTAGCAAGTTTAACCCCCAGAAATTGTGACCCTCAGAAATTTAAGTCCAAGCTTATTATCATCTGGAAATGAAGTGTAACTTGATTATCCTTAAAGAGCACTCTTCTGTCACCATATTCCTAAAATAATACGCTTACTTGGAGATGAGAAATGGGGGCATGGTCTGAATTAAATATGTTTTTTTGTTGTGCCTGCCCCGCTCTTTGCCCTGCCCTGTCAATTCTTGGCTTGATCTACTTTTCTCTCTCTTACCCCATCTCCTCTTCACAGATACAAAACAGTATCCGGTGTTTGTGGGCCACAAGCCAGGGCGGAACACCACACAGAGGCACAGACTGGACATCCAGATGATTATGATCATGAACAGAACCCTCTACATTGCTGCTAGGTAAGTGGCCTTTTCCTCACTCGCTCATGTCAGCCTTCAGATTATCTTAGTGCTCAAAGTCCTAACTTTACCAGCTATGCATCATTTCTAAGAACTTGAGTTTCCCTAACTGTATTGTTTAAGTTAAAAGCTATTTTAGTTTTTCAAGCAATCATTCTTTCAAGGTTTTCTGTGTCTGTTTAACCTTACATAGATTTACAGAGAAATAATTGCATATTTAGGAGGTTAGACTCAAATAATCCACTGTGAATCTTGAACACGTATGCAAATATTTACCCAAGCACCCAGCAGAGTGCTCTGCTTCCTGATACTTATTTGTTAAATTAAGTTGAATGTGTAAATACAGATTATACAGTGTGTACGTAGATGAGTGTGTTTTAAACCCATTCATGTTTTTTATACTGAACATTGAGTATTTGCCATTGCTTTGGAAGAGTGGCAGTGGCACTCAGAGAAAAGTATAATGCTGTAGATGTTTTGAAAGGACTTTTTTCTTTCTTTCTTTCTTTCTTTCTTTCTTTTTTTCTTTTTGGCTGTAGTAAAAAGATATTAATCCACTAGGGAAATATCTAGACAGACTTATGTCCTAATGCTGGTTGGCATGGTAAGAATACTCCCTAACTAGGGGTCACATGGATTTGGGCTTCTGTTCTAATTCTGCCCTTAAATCAGTTGGACCACAACTTCATTGGCTGTAAGCATCTGCTGAAAAATGAGAGGTTAGGTGAGTATCTTAGTGAAATCTAATGGGGTTCTGACACCAGTTGGTCCCCATATTTTGGATGTGTAGCTCATTCAGAATAATTCCAAATTATTATAGCGGCAGGGGGCACTATCCCGTGTTGTTTCCCTGGGGTCTTGCCTGTGTCTAGACAGATGAGTCATTTCACACTAGGAAGAAGAAACTGATAATGTTTGCATCTATCTATGAGCATAAGTAAAGAACAGGTACATAACAACAGTATTTGATTCTTTTAAAGCACTTAGATATTCTAAGGTGATAATCTACAACATAAAGTAAAAAGCCATGGGTGTGATTAAAACATCCTGAGAACAACCCACATTTGATCACAGGAAGCAAAGCTAAAGCATTTTTACAAAAAACAACTTCACAAATACAGCACATGTTAGTATGTCCATGCCTGCAGCCATAGCACCCTGGGATCTGATCCCCCCTGATCTCAGAAGCTAAGCAGTGTCAGCCTGGTTAGTCCTTGGATGAGAGACCACTTGGAAATAGTAGGTGCTGCAGGCTAGGGAGAAGGACCTGGCAATCCACTCATAATCAGCGATTGAATACTCTATAAATAGCCGAGAAGCACTGACAGTAGTGCTGGGCATGTACATAGGGTTGCTATGAGTTGCACCCAACTCAACAGTACCTAACAACATATAAGTTATAAATATAGTTGTAAGTTCTTTATACATGTCAGTTTGTTCAATCCTGGAAAGAACCCTATGAGAAGGAGCTACTATTTCCCCAATGTCTTACAGGAGAAATCCAAAGGATAGAGAGGCAAAATGACTGGGTCCAATGAAAGAGGCAGGATTTGAACCAAGGTGGCTTTGCTTTGAAGGCCATGCTACCACTTTCTGTTCTGTGCTACTTACTGAGGAGTGGAGGTAGAACTATTTGTCCTTGCAATTGCCTTCTAGCAACTGTTGCCCAAGAGCAGAGTTATTGTGTATCATTATAAAGTTGTCCAGTAAGGTCTCAGTATCCACCTCTCTGGATCAAAGCAGCTCCTCCTTAAAGATCAGCCTTAATTTTCTAAATGTAGCAAGGCTAGAAGGTTATGTTTGTACCTGATTATCTAAAGGCTGATCAAAACAAATGATTAAACATTAGGTCTGTGAGAAATAGGTTGACTCAAGAATTTCCTATGAATTATTCACTTTGCCATTGAGTCTCTAGGAACAAAAATGTGTAACACACAGCCCTTTTACCCAATGATTTAGCATAGGTGTGGGCTGCAGGCCCAGGGCCACAGGAGTGTTGAGAGCCAGGTGCTCTGCAGACTTAAAAGTTCCATTGTTCCACCTCATTAAAATCAAGATAATTTCATCTGAACTCCCCACCCTAAGGAAAGAAAAAGGAGGAAATAGAAAAAAAGAAGAAACAATCCTTTTTGAAACTATGAAACAGACTCACTATTCATTAAAGGTCAAGTTTGTAACACCCTAGAATTGATGTGTTGGTTTTCACTCCATACTCAGTCTTCAATACATGTCTTACAAAAAATTTTAAGGCAGTTCCGTGACTGCCATATTTTGGGCCTCATTTAATTCCACATTTCTCAACATTGCTCTGAGAGATCCAGGTTCCTAGGCAGCAAGTTAGCATGATTTAAAGTTAAACCCTTGGCTCAAGCCATGGCAACACAGTTCGGTGGTGCCCAATGGAAGTCGGACAAGGAAGTTCTAGGATTAAGTCAGGTTAGGTTCAAATAACTAAATTCACTAATCTGAGGAATCTCTTAATCTAGTCAAGTTGACAATGAAGGCTAACCGTCATATATCCTATAAATCCTGGGATGCATACACAGGCAGTTGGAAATCATTGCTGGCCCTGGACTATGGTTGGCCATAAAGCTTTGTTTATTTTTGCAGGTGCCATGTGATCTTTTAGATATTGAAAAAGATTGTCATTGTCCAAAAGGGGATTTCATTCATGGAATTGTTCTTAAAACGCTTCCCAGTTCTTCCAGACAATTGGTGTCAGCAATCAAAAGCCAAGTCCCATCCAGAACCCTGGGGACGGAGTGGGACTTGGTAGCAAGAACCCTTCCAATTCTTTTTTATTATTATCCA
Source organism: Pedetes capensis (assembly GCA_007922755.1). Lineage (NCBI taxonomy): Eukaryota > Metazoa > Chordata > Mammalia > Rodentia > Pedetidae > Pedetes > Pedetes capensis. The sequence continues at coordinate 28,860 of VMDO01010760.1, forward strand.
CTTTGTAAATTCTTTCTTTTAAATCTCTAAACAACTAATTAACATAAACAGGCCATGCCAAAACGGGGCAATCTGAGAGCTTCCTGAGGAGTTGTCAATGCATATTAATCAGTTGCTAACTTACAATTCATATATTCAGCTTTTACTTAAATTTTGAGGGAAAGCACAGCAAGGGAAAGCCTAGAGTCATCTCAGATCTAATACCAAAGTCATGAGTAATTTCAATCCAATAAGGGTCCTGACCATAGCACCACCATAAAGTCAAGCAAGTAATAAATGAATCCAATAAACTGCCTTGAAATTAAAGAGCAGAGTGATTCTGGCACCTTACTGAAGTTTGAAGAAGCTTCCCAGTACAGCAGCTTACAAAACAGGCTCCTCATTCTGCTGCTCTGCACCTTCACACACACACACACACACACACACACACACACACACACACTCACGCACACACACTCGCACACACACACACACACTCACGCACACACGCACACACTCTCTGTTTCTCTTTTTCTTTAACACACACACTCACAGTCTCTCTCGCACACACACACTGTTTCTTTCTCTCTCTCTTTCTCTAACACACACATACACACCCACACACAGAGTCACAGTTCAGGAGCAACCAAGGACCCTCTCCTTTTATTTTCATGTGAAAAGCTTGCTTTTATTTTTATTCTTCTGTTGTTCTTTCCTTTAAAGCAGTAGCAGATTTCCCAAGAATTGTACATACTGTACACACACAAATCCTGCAAATAATTCATTCAGTTCTTTAGTTCTTTCTTCCTTTTCTTCCCTTTCTTTCTTTCTTTCTTTCTTTCTTTCTTTCTTATTTTCTTTCTTTCTTCTTCACTACCCTTTCTACCTACCTCCCCCACCCCCACTTCCTTTTAAGTAATGAGGAGGCTTGAAAATCTGCATGGGAGTCTTGAGGTCTTGGTTTAAAGCTGTGGATAATTTTCCAGCCCCAGGACTTCCTGCATTTTAGAAAAAGTCAATGTTATTTCAAGGGAAAATGAGCTGTTTGGCTTTCCCTCAGTAGACCCCCATCTCCTCCGTTGAGTGTAGTTCTTTTCTTCTCTTTCTTCTGAATTCCAGACAAAAACTCCCTTGTACTCTGCTCACACAGAAGGGGAGGTTTAAATATAGCCCCACACCTGAGCTGCTGATTCTGTTTCTCCCCTTTCAAGGGGAGATTGGCAGCAAAGTGTAAAGACAACCAGATTCTCAGCAAAACAGGAGGGGGAACAGAAGCAAGAAGTATAAACTTTAGCTCAAGTACATTTTAGACTTTAATTGACCATCATCTTGTGAAGGAAAAAATGGCTTCTGGAAATCATTTCACCTTTATCATCTTCCAACTAGTAGATCAAATCATGAAAGCTAAGACTGAAAACATTTTCAAAAGAGAGATAGAGATGGACATTGGTTTTTTGTTAGCCCCTTTGATGAACAGAAGTGGCATGTTGAGTACCAAGTGTTTGGCACATGGCTTTGCACATACTGAATGGGCTGTAACCCCATCTGTGTTCCAGTCTTTGGACCTTCAGAGCCCTCCCACCTGAGCTGTAGTTCTGGTTTTAAGAGAATAGTGACTATGGAAAGTTTTCTTAAAAGATATCCCAAAGAGCCACAAGCCATGATATATCAGGAGAGGCTAAATGTGATCCAGAGGCCTCTGCTATATGCTAAGTTCTATATTTTTCCTAACTTTTGAACATCTTGTTTTTTAAAAACATAGGTATGAGCTTATCTGCCCTAAATGCAACACAACTAATTTAGCAGCAAATGAACTGTCTCAACTCTTGTGTTTGATCTTTTCTTAATTTTTCTTTGTTTATAGGGACCATATTTATACTATTGATATAGACACATCACACACAGAAGAAATTTACTGTAGCAAAGTAAGTTGTTAAAATTATCTTTCTAAAACGAAAGACCTTAGGATATTTTCAATGCAATGTATTTTAAATGCAGTAATAGACATGATGTGGCTAGTACTCTTTTGGAAATGCCAACATGCCTTTTTTGAAGTCCTAATTTGGGGCTAGACTAGGGTTTAATACACGATCAGAAACAGGTACGTCATACTTTATTCATTGATATATGCATATTACATTTTGGAGTTGAGGAATTCCTAACATCCTTCAATAAAATATTGCTACATTTGTTGAGGAAAATATCAATTTTCATGTAAAATTTTGTCCCAATGATATATTCAACAAATGTTTCTATGCTAATGTTTCTATGTTGTGCAATAAGAAGTTTGGTTTGACTATTGTGGTTCTGGAATTTGACCATTATCCATTTCAGACAGACATAAAATCTAACCTAAACTTTCCTCATAATTCCACAGGGGGGTATTTTAGTTCATAAAACTTGTTCAATAAAAGAGCCCTTCAGCCCATTAGTTTATATGAAGGAGCACAACTTGAATTAAATCTTTGTCCACCTAAGTGAATGTCCCCTTTACACTTAAGAAAATGACTTCTATATTTTAAGGAAAAAGCCTTCTTTACACAAACTGATTTATCAACTGAAAGGAAATGGCAAGAACATGTATTTTATCAAAATTAGCATAATGTAGCAAGTTAATTTGGATATTTTATGTGAAATTTCCATGCTATTGTTTATTCTTTATCTCAAAGAGAAGACCATTTTGTAGTTTAATGAATAGATAAGAGTTCAAAATTAAATGAATGTTTCTGCCCTTAATCTTTTGTTGTTATGGTAAATTAATCATGGGAAAAGGGTGTGGAAAGCTTTCAATAAATATATGTTCAGCCTTTAGACTCCCCAAGGGGAACTTATACTTCTAAAATCAAATGCAACAACCTCTGGGCTCTAATTGATTTCTTTCTTGATCCCTTCAGAAACTGACATGGAAATCTAGACAGGCTGATGTAGACACATGCAGAATGAAGGGGAAACATAAGGTAGGCAATTTTCATTTCTCCTGCAGCTGCCACTTTGGGTTAAGTTTTTGACGGTTATCTCCAGCCATAGTCTGTGATGTAGAATGCATCATGCTATTCCCTTTTCCCCAGTAATTGCTTTTTCCATCAACTTATTGAAGGCTTTAATTTGCAAAAATAGTTTGCTTTTAATGTGATGAAACATTACAACAGCTGCTAGGCTTGCATTGTGAACTCCTGAGGCGCAGTTGGGATTACGGACACAAAGCTGGCTGCCCAGTCTTCTGAGTGCTCTCGCCAGTAGCTCACCTTGGGGGCCAGGGCCCACCAGGAATCTGGGGAAGCACTCATAAACGGCTGCTGCAGACATGCAGACCTTTGTGCCTTTTGTCATATAACAACATAAAAGCATACTTTAACCAGAAGCCTTGTACATCAAGGGACCCTGGAGCATCTGGCATTAAAATTAATATGATGGGAGGTCAGCAATTCCAGCTTGCATTCCTTTTGTGACATAAAATAAACACACGTTCTCCCATTCTATGTGCTGTTTTTATTTACTGTCAAGACTATTGTCGTCGACATCATCTTTTGGTTAACATCAAGAGCAGCTCGAACATTTAACAGGGGAACTCATCCACCATCTTTACTCCAGCCTCACTGTTGGCAGATCTTGGTATATGGTGATGAATGCGTTCTGTATTGAATGGACTCAATACAAGACAGTTTGAATTGTTTTTCAGGATGAATGTCACAACTTTATTAAAGTTCTTCTCAAGAAAAATGATGATACGTTGTTTGTCTGTGGAACCAACGCCTTCAACCCTTCCTGCAGAAACTATAAGGTAAATGCCATTTGTCTGTTGAAACCATGCCACCAGGGGGTATTTCCTAATTTACTGTGATTGTACCTGCAGCCACCTAAGAGGGGTAATTCAACACCACCTGGGCTTCTCTCACTTGTTCAACTTAATGTGTTGCTCCACATGAGTGATCCTGAGCAGACTTCTAAGCTTCCTGTTTAGGACTCATCGACACATCCTTAAAGAGCTTACCCAGCAAAGATATGTTCTCTAAGACTCTATTCTTTATTGTTCAGGAAGCTGGCATACTTACCAGGTGGTAATACCGTGTGGATTTCTTCTCTCTCTCCCTCCCTGCCCCTGTCCTCTTTCTCCATTTCACCCCAACATAATCTGAGCACAAAAAGACAACTAATTGGTAAAAATTGGTAAAGGATTCTATTCTAAAAGGTATCCATTGGAAACTGTAGACTTTCCTTGTGGTAAAATTTTCAAGAGCATAGGAATTTAATTCCATTTAGCACTCAGCTTACTTGACCATGGCCTTACTCACTTTGGCCTGTCTACAAGGGAAAGAAATTAGGTCCCAAATCTGATGCAGCTCATGGAACTGTTGGAGCTGAAGTGCCAAACTTCTGTCTTGGCTCTGCTTCTGTTGGTTTTCCTCATCCTTTCTTTCTGCTGCAGTCTTACAAACACATGTTGGGTTTTTACCACTGCCAGGCACTGAGGTTACAGAGATAAATAGAAGGCTTCTGCTCTTATAGAAGCCAGAAAGGGTGAAGAAGATTACAGCTCCACAGGGTTGCTGCCATAAGTGATGTAATGCAGAGAATTACGGAAGCACAAAAATTCTTACCTATACCTGAAATGAGTACTGGAGGAAACCTGTAGAAAAGTTGTGGCCTGCTATTTTCACACCCAGAAAATGAATACTTCTAGCCTGTAAAACCCAGAGGTGCTACTAGGGCAGGACCATATCTATGGTTGCCCTGAACGTAGTTACAGTACTTCCCAAACAGGTGCTGACTACCTTCTGTGGAATAAATCACCAACAAGGTAATGCCTAATCTTTGCCTTAAAGGATAGTTAGAAGTTAGCCAAATGAAGGGAAAGGGCATTCCATGTGGAAAAACAGTATGAATAAAGGCCTAGCATGAGAAACAGCCTACTGAGCTTGAGAAACTTCAACTGGGTCTGAACCACTGGACTGTGAAGTGACAAGTGATAACAGAATGAGGCTGGAGAGGTAGGTGGCCCCAGGAATGGAGGGAAGAGAATAGATTCAGGGAATACTTAAGTGATAAAAACCAGGAAGATTTAATAATTGATCAGGAACACAGGTCCAAAAAGGGGAGAGAGAGGAGTCAAAAATCCGACAAGGCCATCTCTTGGTGAGCTGATGGTTGAGGCTGCCACTTTGTTAGACAGGGAATAAAGGAGGCACAGTAAGTTTGGGGTGGGAGAGAGTGAAGATAAGGTTTTGCCCTGCATGTTATGAATATGTTTCACACTGAGGTGTAGTGCCAATGGGACATAAGTAGAAATGCCCAGCAATAACATAGATGGAAGGCTTGTTTAGGGAGAGATATGGGGAGAAATGTAGACTTGAACTACACCATCGTGAAGTACAAACCCGAGGGGTATGGAGAATGAGAAAAGTAAGAATAGGCCAGAATCAGAACCAGTGAGCTCACCAAAAAGGACCCCTTTGCCTTTGTGGGGCACAGACATCAAAGGCAGGGTCTGTTTCATCTTTCACTTTATGCTTGGAAACAGGCATCGGCAGAGCCAAAATTATTGTTTATTGTTAGGGGCCATGGAGTCGGGTCGACTCATAGTAACTGTATGTACAACAGAATAAAACTCTCCAACACTGCCATACTGAGCACTATGTGAGTGCTTCTTTGCTATTCATAGGGTTTTCAATGGCTGATTGTTTCAGGAGTGGGCTGCCAGGTCTTTCTCCCAAGTCTACTGTACCCAGTATTCCTAAGAGGTTTCCCAGGAGCTAAGGTACTCATGTATAAATTTAAAAGGGCACTCAAAAATATTGTAATTAACAAAAATTTAACTTTTCATGTAATATTTCTAAAAATGAAAATTAGTACAGAAAAGTCTATTCTAAACAAAAGATCAAATTTTCAAATAAAGAAAAAATCCATGCATATATAATAGAGGCTGCCCATGCAGCCCAACATTTTTTCTAGCCAATGACAGCATACAGCTGGAGTTTCAATTTTAATTCTACCACTTAATATTCCATCCCTATTTGTCATTGTTTAGGATTCATTAAGATTAATGCTTCTCACGCTTCCCAAGGAATTCCCTAGCTGGAAAACTATCTATGACAAATTACAGGTTTTCTTGCCATTGCAATACACAGGCCATGAGTGGTCCAGCCCATTCTTCCTGTGCATGTTCCATTTCCCATGATGCCTTACCTAGAGTTATGCTGTCACTTCATACTTCTTGTAGTCACACCTGCAGAGATATGTTCTAGGAGCCTGGGCCTCCCAGAGGCCACAAGTGGGATGTTGTTCACACTCTCCTGTTTATACATCTCGTGCTCAAAGGTAGCAAGATCCCTCAGCATTGCTCAGAAAAGTGTTCTTTTAAATCAGAGCACAGCATGACTTTGCTGATGATATGGGATATACCATATTTGGCTACTGGGAGAATGACAGCCTCTCTCTTAAGTATTTGTTATCAAAAGATTAGGACCAAAGACTCAAAGCAAAAACCATGACTGGTCTTCCACTGAAAACCTTAAGCCTCACAGCACAGAAGCATTAGTTTTCTTAGCCTAACATGAAGCAGGAGAGTGACAAATTTTCAGCTTCTGCAGTGTGTTCTGATTTATGCAATGTTTGTTTCTTTTAAAAGTAAGCTGAATGTCTTAGAAAGATTATAGTCCTCAATAATATTATCTGGGAAAGAATTTGAAGGCTGCTCACTATAGAAGAGCTATACTCCACACACTCCATACCTTGTCCTTCCTGTGCTCTAAGCCTGAATTTTCTGTGAAATTCAGAGTAGTTCTTTGTATAATTATCTGTATTCCATGGGGATTTAATTTCCCAGGGGCTGTGTTAAGTCAGAGATTTGATGACTACCACAAGGATTAGTTCTTACCGCATTTAAACAAGATTTCACCACGGTATTGTTCTGCTTTTGGACATTTCCAAAGTCATAAACAAATACAATAATACTTTAGTCTTTCCAGCCTTTGACTAGCAATGGCCATGGCCACTTTTTTAGCAATAGGTACATTTAAACAAACCATTTACCCCTTGTACGTTGTTTTGCCATTTCTAGGAGTAGAGCAGGCACCACTAGGGACAAAGCATTTCTATTGCATCACTGTATGCTCAGTGCCATTTCTGAATACTTGCCAGACCCACAGACCAGAGTCTGTCACAGTTCAACAGAAAACTCTTAGAATAAAGTATCTGCAAAAGATTTTCATAAAGAATGTGGTGGAGGGGGGAAGAGTACAATGCTTTAAAGGATATCTGATTTGATTATCTTTCTCCTAAAACTGTGTGTTTTAAACACAGCTATTTTATGTGAATCTCACCAATAGTTAAAAAATATAGGATGTCTTCAGTAGGAGCCATCTCAGAATGGCCATTGGTTGGAAAGGCCTATCACCGCCCTGAAACCGGGGCTGTAGAACCAAAGGCACAGTTGACTGGACAGTACTAATGGCTGCTCAGTGAAACCCTTGTTCTCCCCTCCTGAGCTATGAGCTCAGACATGTCAATTTGGGGCTGCCTGACATACTGCTAGTGGCCTGGCTGTGGATCCTGCTGCAGTACCAGTGCTGTTTCAGCTTTATCCTCTTTTAATTTCCAAGCCTATGATCAAACCATGCATTCCTCACATGACAAAATATCCTTAAACTATAAGGCAGATTGAATCACGAATGGGTATAAAAATGTTACTGATGTGGAGATTGTTTTATGGACTTAGTGGTGCTGAGATTTTACATGGTGGCAAGACAGGAATAAGGAAGGAGTTGTGTTATAAAGCAGGGGCCACTGTGTCGTTGGTCAGGGCGGGCCAGCCACTGACTAACATTAGAGATTTACTTCCTGCTCACATCACAGTTGAGTAGGAGGCAGTGAGACGGGTCTGCTCCACAGAGCTATTCAGAAGGCCTCTCATACTTCTGCCATGTCCTAGGATCCAGGGATCCTCCATGTCCAATAAGAGGAAATGGAAAGAAAGCAAGATGCAGGACACTTGACACTCAGAAGGTTTCAAGTGCAAGGCCAAGAGGTGGCATACAGCCTGCTATGCACATTCCATTGGCCAGAGCATAGTCTCGTGACCACATAGAGCTGCAAGGGAGGATGGGAAATGTAATTAGTGTGACCTGTAGAAAAGGGAAATAGGGTCTAATGAACACTAACAAGGCTTTGCCACATCCACAAATGGCTGTAAGGTCAAGCATATGTATGTTACCTGTAGCATAACAGAGGTGAGTAATAGCCACTTGGGCAAGAAAGACATGAATTGACTTTTCCACTTGTTCAAAAGAATCATGAAATGCAAGTATCTCTGTGAAAATTAAAATGGAGGCTCAGTTTCCAGCTCTCCTCCCCTGTCCCGTCTCTCTCTCCATACTAGTTTGACCAAATAAAAGTCACCAGACAGCTAGTTAGAACTTCTAGCATAAAGTAACAAGCCCTGGGTTGGGCACTGAGAGATGGAAATCAGGTAGCGGCTCCACCTCTTCGTGTTTTTGACATGTGTATGCTGCTACCTTTTGGGCCTCCAGCTACACCATCAAGGCTGGGCCGCGTTTGTAAAATCACTTTCAGAGCTGCCATTTCGTGAGGCACTTGAGTTCTGCTTGCATCTGTTTTTCACCTTTGCTGATGCTACACTATTCTGCCTGCTAACCCAAGGAAAAATTCCAGTATCTTCTACTGGGATTTAACCCACAAAAGTAGGCTTTGTGAGGCAAAACAAATCCAGAAACTAGGATCAGTCTCTATAGAGTTCATGACTCAAAAGCTAATTGGGGCAGGTAGATCTTCCCAGCGATTGCCTCAGACTTTCCTTAGTTTAGAATGCTTATTTCCATTCTGTTAGGATATGGAAATCTGTTTGTTGTGATGGCTGAGAGTCAAGCAAACATGACCAAATTTTGGACGCTCCTAACTGTAGAGCCTCTGTCAAGTACCTCCCCACCCACCCCCACTAAGCCTCAATTTCTTCATATGACACCAATAGATTTACATTAGAGGGTATATAAGAATTATTTGCAAGCATGTGTTTGAATTACTTTGCATATCAAGTGCTTTATGAGTATCAGTTGCTGTTACTACTGTTGGTGGTTATTACTACTATGGTCGTTGTTCATGTTTCATTCAGATGGATACTTTGGAACCTTTTGGGGATGAATTTAGTGGAATGGCCAGATGCCCTTACGATGCCAAACATGCCAACATCGCACTGTTTGCAGGTAAATGACCTGATTTCTTCTCATTGCGTGTGCTTTAGCATGTTTCAGCCATCGCTGAGAATCTGCTCTGGAGGATTCGTGAAGTCACAGTTGTACTTTAGTTCTCTGGTGAATACTATTAGTAAGAATGCCTTTTTCACTTGAAATTACTATGTAAATTGTAGTCTTGCTTCTCAAAAGAAGTCTTTGCCACACTTACTCAGGCTTTTGTGCCTTTAGAAAAGCATAACAGCACAATACTGAACATGTGATGGCATGTTTGGGCTCGAAGAATAGAATAATCTCACCTTAAACCACCAATGTGGGGTTAATGTTTAAGTCAGGTAGACTTTGCTGTTGGTTTGATTCAACAACAGTATTTTGCAGGGTAGAGCTCCTTGAAATTTCCCTGCTCCGCATTACCTTTATTATGAGACCACTGCTCTCACAGTCAGAAGGTACCTAACAATCCTCACAAAGCTACATATCTTCTAGTCTACATATAGAAAAGAAAGATAAAGAAACAAAAGGAAACTTGTAGAAGCTTATTCAGAGCAGTGACGCTGATACCCACAATCTTTAGCAAACATCTCCAATGTCATTGAGCTGATTAGGTTACTTGCGTATCTCTGACCAGATGGTTGCAGTGGCTGAGGGGGTGATCCTGATGGTATAGGTGGACTCCGATTCCCCAGCTCCACCCATTCCTTCTGCTGCAAAGGATATAAAGAAGTAGCTAATAAGCCATCATTTTCAGATTTCATGGGATTTTTGTGTATCAGTGTGTTTTAATTAGGAATTTATTTAGGAATTCATTGCCAGCTGTGTATGTGGAGGTGGGTGTAGAGAGAAGTGTTGGCATAACAGCAGTTGTTATAGCATATAATAAAGCAGTTAGCTATAATTTCCATCACAACAGCTTAACAACTAGTATATCCTAGCTGGCTGAGGGACTTGAGGGCTTTGACTATGAAACGAGATTATTCCTGGCTCCTTTTTATTGTCACCTGTCTGTGGGCTTGAATCTGCAGTAACAGATTGTAGAAACAGCAAAGTTCCTGGGGTTGTCCCCCTAAGCAAGAGCACAGTATTGCTGGGATGCAGCACTGCAGTGTCAAGAACACAGTCTTGCAGACCAACTTGTAAGCATGGGAAGGTGCAAGGCCAGGAGCAAGGGGGCTTGAGCATATTCCCATGGGCATGGCTATTGTTGGAATACCTTGCGGGGATCTTGGAGGATGTGTGCTGCAGAAGAGAATTTAAATTTAATTGTAAACTAAAAAGAAGACCTCTTATCGCCTGCAATAGTAAATTTTCTGCTCATTCTCCCCTTTCTAAGGCCACTAAACTTCCAAGAGCTATAAGGAGCAAGCCATATGAGGTAACATGATGACTTGGAACATGTGGAATCCCATAATAGCTCAGCCTCTATTAATGGAAAGTCTTCATTGCCACTAACGAATGTTGTCATGACCAAGAGAGGTGGAATAGTGTTCTGTTTTACAAGTAAAGTTCTGGTGAAATACCAGTATTTTAAGTGTAAAACAGAAAAGAGTCCTGGAGAGTACACAGGAGGAATGGCTGACCCCATAACCTATTCTCCTCCCTGCGCTCCCACTGCCCACTACTATCAAGGTATATCTGCATAATGGAGCTATAAGAACATAGAATATTTATTCCATTAAAAAAAGTTGTGATTTGTAGATATGTGCCTAATAGAAAGGTTTGCTGTCCACAGTTCAAATCCACCAAAAATGTTAATACTTTTAAATATATAGCTGTTAATAATGCAGATATCAAGACAGTTCCAACTTGACTCTGAGCAAATTTCAGTTTTAAACCCAAAGGTAGACCTCAAGATCTTAGGTGTATTTGGATAAGCTTCTTTAAAAACCAAAAACCTGTATATGGAAGAACTTTGAGAACTATGTTGTACATGTTACTTTGATAATGGAGATATTTAATGCATTAAAATGAAACAAGGCATTTTTTATTTTGGATATAATTCTTTTTCTATTTATTCTACATAGATAAATCTATTTTAGAGCATTCTATTTGGTTAGTTGTTTGCAGAGTGTTTACTAATCCAGGAAAGAAGCAAAAGTTGTAGGGACTAAATTTCAGTCTTGATTCTTTTTGCTTTGGATGTACCCTCAAGTATATCTCCCCAAAAGCATGAATTCTTAAAGAAAGGCCAGTTTGAATGCAGCTTTACTCCCTCCCCTTTATTCTTTGCTTTGGCATCTTGTGTATCACAGTGTTTTTAGTTTGTGACGCTGGAAATCTTGAAGCGAATGCTTGTTATTTAAGATAGATTGTCAGGGCTTAATGAAGTCTCATGTGTAACTGTCAGGATAGAAGTAGTAATTTGGCTGGCCTTTTTGTACTTATAAATCCTCTGTCTTCAACTCCCCTCATCTACTCAGGCTGAGGATGCTTTAACTTCTGTGGTCTTAAAATTTCTGGTGATAAAATCAGCTTCTGTCTTTCCCTGGGCTCCCACCTAATCCAGTTTACCATGGTGTGGTGGTGGTAGCAGCATCCAAGGGTCCTTGGCCTTGAAACTTCAGTCAAGGTCCATCTAATCAAGTGAAGCAAACAACATTTTTTCATTTACTCTGTTCTCTGAGCTGCTGCTGCTTAGAAAAATTGCCATGCAATTTAAAAATGAAAAATGTTTCATCTCTCATGATTCCAATTTAAAATGGTTAGGAATGAGGGCCAAGTATTTTCCTAGCGACTCTTGGATTTTTCCCAGTTGTCCTATCCCATTTGCCTGATGTAGAAAAGCAATCCAGGGGATTTCTCTGTTGTTCCCTACCCCCACTGTCTTGCAATCACACCCTGTTCACCTCTTTTCCTTTTCTTCTAAGATGGAAAACTGTACTCGGCCACAGTGACTGACTTCCTCGCCATCGATGCCGTCATTTACCGGAGTCTTGGAGACAGCCCTACCCTGAGGACTGTCAAGCACGATTCAAAATGGTTGAAAGGTGAACAATTAAAAGAAAAAAGGGGTAGGGAGTACATATCTTGTGGGAGATTTAAAGTCTGGATGGACCAGACTGTAGATTCATTTTGGTAATGGTTTCTGACAGACAAAACCATGTAAATTGCATCTTTTGCCTCAGCTGATTTATTTACCTCCCTTTTTCCCTTGCCATGAGTTTCTGGAGTATTAACAAAACTACCAGTGCCACGACAATAGAATACATTACATTCATCTTCCCCTCCCTCTAACTCTCATTTCAGAGTCCCACATTGAAAAGAACTGAACAATCCATTCATGAAAGGGAACCTGGGATTGGAGGTGGTAGGGAACAGCAAAGAAGCTATTCACAACCCTGCATGAGTCAGGGTGATGAGGCGATTGTGCACAAAATCCTCTCTGTCATATGGACATTCCATTGTGGGAAAAAAAATTATAGAGATTTGTAAATCTCGCTTATTCTTCATTGTTGATTGCAAAGCTTGAGAAAGATATAATTTGTAGGCTCAAGTTCCTTATGAGATCCTCAGTACTTGCATGTGTGAAGTCATTAGAAATGGTTAGTGTCTAGTAGCCCTATACTTTCAATTAATAACATGTCTTTGGCTACACTTGATTAAAATTCTTTTAATACTGTGTGACATATCCCCAATTAAAGTGCACATTTGTCTACAGAGCCATACTTTGTCCAAGCAGTGGATTATGGAGACTATATCTACTTCTTCTTCAGGGAAATTGCTGTAGAATACAACTCCATGGGAAAGGTAAGAGGAGAGGACATCCCTGACTCCCTCTGCAACATTTTCAGAAACTCACTTTTGAACCGATGTTAGAATGACCTTGAAATGAAAACCATAATCCTGAGGACAAGGTCATCATTTTGAGAATGAACCAGCAAGGATTGACAGAAATAAAACATCATATTGTCCAGAAGCCCGTTAGGCATTTTCAGAACAGTAACGAATTACAAGGAACCTCTTAGATACTTCTTTTGAAGTTCTACCCAACAGATGTTTGGTTGCTTTCATACCAAATCTCGAGTGTCTTGAGATGTGGCTTCCAGGTACAATTTTCATTTTTAATTGAGTTCCTCGGCAGAGAGACTGGGGCTGGGATTTACTTAGCTCAGTTGGTTGAGTGCCATTCTGCAGTCTCTGAGGTCTTGGGTTCAATTCCCAGCACTGCAAAAAAATAGGAGAAGGACACGGTAATCCACTTATGAGACAAACATGAAACAATCAACCATTGAAAACCCTGAGGATCGATATGAGTCAAACATGACTCAACAGCACCTAACAACAGAGAGACTAAATATCTGAGATCTTTAAACATACTATGTCTTGATATTTTTCTTTACTATGAAAAGCAATACAAGTTGGGAGATATCTATTTTAGTTATTTTTACCTGAGAGGAGATCAAGGTCACGAAGTTGCAGGGCACAAATAAAATGCAGAGGTGGCTTGCACAGTTAAAGGAACTCACACTGAGTATGAGATTCAGGACCCAGTGGCAGCCAGGGAGGATGGCAGAGATGGTGCATACAAAGTGTGCTTTTGTTTGAGGAAATAAAAAGCTAAGCAGTCTGTATGGAAATGAGTTTATGTGGCTGGGAGCTGATCCCCTGAAGGATTTATGGCTCTGTATTAAATGCCACAGCCTTATCTTTTAAAACATGCTGTTCTAATACTGAGTTTTCCTCTCTCTCTCTCTCTCTCTCTCTCTCTCTCTCTCTCTCTCTCTCCCCCCCCACCCACCCCCCATTTTAGAAACACAATATTAAATTAAGCACCTTGTTGTTCTGTTCCTGTTGTCAAGGAAAAAGCAAAAGGAAGTTTTACTAAGATCTTTTGTAAAATGACTGTATTTTATTTTCCCTATGTGTTTTTCCTCTGCAGGTCGTTTTCCCTAGAGTGGCTCAGGTTTGTAAGAATGACATGGGGGGATCTCAAAGAGTCCTGGAGAAACAGTGGACATCTTTCTTGAAGGCTCGCCTGAACTGCTCTGTTCCTGGAGACTCTCATTTTTATTTCAACATACTCCAGGCAGTTACGGATGTGATTCATATTAATGGCCATGATGTTGTCCTGGCAACCTTTTCCACACCTTATAACAGGTAACTATGCCCTGGGTGTGTTGACCTAATCAGTTCTTCCTAACTCCCTTTTCCCTGGGGAAACAATATTCACAACTGATAGAAAATTGCCCTTCACTATTTGCAGCTAAGAAGCACTTCACACTTAGTTGTCATCAACAAATTAATCAGTATTCATTAGTATTTTTCAAGTACTACTTTATGAGAAGAAAAAAAATTATAATAATATCTTCTATTTATATGACTGGCATGTAAAGACTTTTCATGTATTATTCTTAAACCCTTGCAGTAATCCTGGAAATCAAATACTATTGTATTCTCTTTACACTTGAGGAACCTGAGCTCAAAATATTACATTACCTGGTGTAGGTAATCAGTAATGGAAGAGGCAGGTTTGGAAGTCAAGCATGTTTCTCCTATCTCAAGTAGGTCATCCAACATTCCATTTGACTTATAATATTTCCCTAATTGGATTTGTACCTTTTGAAGTAAAGATACTGGAAATTTATTAACATGCTACAGTGTGAAATTTAGGATTCAGATGAATCTGTCAAGCATCCCACCCAGGGATTCTGGTTCTTATCCTATTTGAGGAAATCACATTCCAATGACCTCACTCAACATGTTGATTTGTGGCCCAGATCCCAATCCCAGCTCATTGTCTCTGGAGGGCTCTCACAAGGACTTACAAGTAATCAACCATTGTACTTAAAGATATTAAGTATCAGCCTATTCCTGTATTTGTATTTAATTGAGCTAAGACTTTAACTAACTAAATGACACAATAAAATAATTGCTCTTTTAGCAGTGAAAATATATGAAGATTATAGAACAGAAGGAAAATAAGTGTTAGCATCCCTCCCTGGAACTCAGCTCTCTGTTAAGCTAATAAGGTTTCAAAGTCTTGACACTGTTGTGTGAAATGATCATAACTCTGGGTATGGTCATGAAATCTAAATACATGCACCATGTTCTCATTTATATGTAGAATTTTGGATAGTCTATATGGAATATCCTCCTGTAGGAATATGGTGTTTTGCTTTGTATTATACTTTTTAGAAAGACATTTAAGAACTTGATGAGGCTGGGTGCAGTGGCTAGCAACTTGGGAGGCAGAGGCAGGAAGATCACATGTTGAAGGCCAGAGGCAGCCAGCATAACTTAGCAAGAACTTGTCTCAAGATAAAAAATTTAAAAAGTAAAAGGAGCAGGCTGGGGATGCAGCTCAGTGGTAGAGCACTTACAACCCTCTAGTACTGAAAAAAAAAAAAAGAAAGAAAAAGAAAAAACAAAGAAAAGAACTTGATGAATACCCAGATGACAGGCACAAAATGATGACACTGGAAGGATAGGGCCTAGAAAGAAATGCCTAGAAATTGAGTAGAACCTAGAACAGAGCAAGCTGAAGGATGAACTTAGGTTCCTCAATTACATGGAGGGCAAGAGTCCAGAGTTACCACTGAAGTTAATGAAAATACGAGCCTATATTGCAACAAGAAGTATTTGATTGGATTTAGGTATGTTTTAACCATCATATGGGATTTTTACACTTGGGGATAGAAAAGATAATTTTAAAAATTCAGGCCTTGCTTGTTTGTATATCAGAGTCCGTCTATCTAGGATTTCGAAAAACATGTCTTGGTTCATGAGAATGCAGAGGCTAGTGGGGTTTCAGAGTACATTTCTAGCATGAAGGGGGGGTTGTTTTGTTTTATAAAAATGTGAGCTGCTTTGTGATTACAATACCATACTGGGTTCCTGTGTACTATAAGTATTTTCTTAAGTGACCCCTAAGAAATATCTACTTAAGCTATTCAGATAGTTCTGTAGTCACAGAAGCCATATTTGTTCAGTAAGATCAGAAAATGCTAATCTCACTTCCTGATTTAAAAATACACTTACTCATTTTCATCTATAAATTACAGCCCTTCTCTGGCTTTACTCCCTCTGGCTTCATCCTTCTACACCTCCTCCCCCACGGGTGGTTATGTCAGATTGTTTCTAATCCCTGAGAGGTCCATTTTTGCCCTGAAGAAAAAAGACCAAGCTTCTCGGATGGTGCACCAGGCCCCTTCCGGTCTGGTTCCCTTCCCTCCTCAGCTCACCTCCCTCCAACTTCCACCATACAGCCAGTGTCACCCGAGCTAAGGTCTGTTTCTGGAACGTGCTGTGCTCTGCCTGCCCAACAGTTATCTGCCCCTTGAAACCCCTTGAGGGCTCCACAGGTCTCCTGAGTCACCTGTCATGAACCCATGTCCATATCTCATTCATACATGGCTCTTATCAGTTTGCCCTGAAGTTGTCATGGTTACCCTTGTCTCCACACTCAACTGTGAGCCAACTGAGGACAGGATGCTGTTATTTATGGAGCACTTGCTGCTTGATTAGAGGTTTCATAAATATGTGTTAAATGAACAGACGAGGGAAAGGTAAGAATGAGGGAAAGATGAAAGGAAATCAGAGAAAGAGGAAGGGAAGGAGAGAAGGAAGAAAGAAAGATTTCACAAATGATTCTAACCTTGGGAAGATTTTAAAACCTAGGTTATCTTTAGTGATTATGAGGTGCATCATAAAATTCCTCAAGCAATATTTATCTTATTCTTAGTATATAAGATAAATATATAAACTTGTTACTTTTAGGAAAGGAAGATATGAAGAGAATCTTAAAATGAAATAAATAATGCTAGCCCCTGGAATTTCCAAGACAAATGAAAATCACTCTTATATACTTAATTCTGTGAATGCTATATATAAATATATGGTATACTGAAAAATTTGTGCTACCACTTTCTTTTAAATAAGGTTTTCATCCTCTCCCTATTTCTTGCTTTTTTAGTAATACTTTGATAATTGCATTATGAAATTAAAGGTGGCATAAAATAATCCTAATCACTTACAAAGTAACTTCTATATCCTTTCAACAATTGCAAAATCAAAACTAAATCTTCTGCCCTGGATGATGCTCCCCCACTGCAAAGAGCCCTTGTCTTTTGTCCTGGATGCTCCTGACATGTAATGGCCCCCTGCCTCAAAGCTTGATTAAAACACTTGGCCAGCTGATGCCTACAACTTATTTGGTTAAAATCAAGGAGCAGCCATAGTGGAAAACAAACATGGGTTCAATTGTAAATAGTGGACCCAGAAGAATGAATAATTTATGCCTTCCCACCATTGATGAAAAGCAAATGCCTAAGTCCTTCCAGGAATGCTAGGCAAGGATGTAATTATAGGTGGAGATTACTGCCCTTATTATTATTTAGTACTTCATAGAACACTTTATTTGCAAAGTACTGATATTTTAGAGATTTAAATTGTTTAGTCGCATCCAAATAATCAGGAAGTAAAAACTTAAAGGTACAATGACTAATATAAAATGTGTTCGAGTTTCCTCAATTCCTTTCCCTGACTCCACATCCTTATATCCTGAGTACTTGGCTTAACGAACAAAATTCAGAGAAGAAATATGTGGACAATGGAGCACTTTTCTTTCACATTGTCACCAACATAAGAGATGTAGAATGTTCTCCAGAGACTTCTCTTTGGGTTATTGACTGATAATTAATATCAGGAATTCAAGAAATTTCTATCACTGGCTCAGTAATTTTTCTTTTATAAACAAGTGTTTCAAGAAGCAATAAACATATGAAGGTTTTTTTTATTTTCTGTGAGTTTGCTGCAGCTAGCCCACTCTTTAAGACTGTTGATGCACATTTGATTGACAGAAACATTTTCTTTATGCATTAAGATCCCTTAATTTGTAGTGTTCAAGGTATGAACTTTACATTCTGATTGCCAGTAAGAGGAGTAGAGTATGTTTTCTAAACAGATCCACAAAGGTTGTGTAAGTAATATTTTGTGTGAACTGTCACGTTGCAGCATCCCGGGGTCTGCGGTCTGTGCCTATGACATGCTTGACATTGCCAATGTTTTTACTGGGAGGTTCAAGGAGCAGAAGTCTCCTGATTCCACCTGGACACCAGTTCCTGATGAACGAGTCCCTAAACCCAGGTATATGCAAATATTTATTGGCTATTTTAAACTTCCAGAAATGGCAAAACTTGTTCCTCTGATAGTGAACATCTTTTGAGCTGCATACCAATGTTTTCCATTGTTATGCAGGCAGATAAAAATACCAAAACACATTTGCTTTCATCACCTTAAACAAAATTCAGTTATCTTTAGTACATACAAAACAACGATTCTCTAGTCTTGTACTTCACCTGTATACATGTGATTTACCCAATGTAATAATAAGATGATAAGAACCATCTGCCACAGCCAGCCCCAGTGGTCCAGGGTTGGGGAAACTGAGGCCCAGAGAGGTATAGTTTATGAACTATGCAAGTTCACATAGTTGGAAATATTATTTCTGCTGCACTTCCTTGCTTCCCTCCAATTTTAAGAGAAAAAAACCTTTAAATTCTAATAAAATGTGAAAGATAAGTGATGTTCCCTGGATTTTGTGACTCAGCTGGATCAGAGTTGAATCCAGAACTCCAAGCCAAGGGCAGGAAGAGTCAAGTGGGTACAATAGATGATTAAGATATCTCTGGTTGAGCCCGGTATGGTGGCACATGCCTGTAATCCCAGCAACTCTGGAGGCAGAGGCAGGAAGATTGCAAGTTCGAGACCAGAGTCAGTCTGCGTAATTTAGCGAGACCCTGTCTCAAAAAGTAAAAAAATGGGCTGGGGGTGCAGCTCAGTGGCACAGCACTTGCAAAGCATGCAAGTACACGGCCCTAGGTTCAACCCCCAGTACCGCAAGAAATAAAAAAAGATATCTCTGGTCTGCCACATTCTGGTCTTTTCTGAGTCCACATATACTGTGTGTCTCACCTCCCCAAATTCTACCTCACATTGATTTACATGGAAGCCCCTCACCTAATTCTTCGTGAAATGAGTTGGAACACTTCCCTGGACCCTGTGCCTGTGTACATTCTATGTGGCACCCACTCCACACCTCCATTACAGTATTTTCAATGTAAAGTTTATAGAGACAACTCTGCTGAATGTGCATGCCTTTAGAAGGAAGCCCAATAACTTAATAACTATTTTGTTTTCTAGCTCTCTGCCCCAACCTTCCATTCCCCCACAAAATACCTATGAGTGCATTTAATTCAACTAACTTAGATACTAGGCCCCTCCAAACTCAAAGGAGAAACTCATATGGCCAGCTGTCTTCATCACCTGAATTACCTGGCTTACTCTTAATTTGTTGCATATGAAGAGAAGAATTAGTCTCAAATAGCACACTCCAAGCAACCTTAGATAGATTCTTTTAAGTTACCACATGGGATTGTTAACCACCTTCTGAATAAGAGGGAAAGAGGAGTAAAGCCAGAGAGATCAGGGTTCAGGGAGTACTTACATAAACATCTGTCCTTGGTGTATGTCACTCAGCCATCACCCAGGCACATATTTTAAGTGACTTTCTACCCATGTCAGTGGGTTTGCCCACATATTTCTACATGTCTGCCTCATCTCTCTTGCAGACAGCAAGATGCTTTCATGGGGCTGGCCAGGTTAGTACCATGAAATGGTAGATTCATGGCATGGGGGTAGATCATGCTGATATTATGAGAGCCCAATTTTCTCTCCTCCAACAGTGAAGAAATCAAGTGTTTGGTCACCTGGCTTCAGTGTTGCCCCAATCTGACTTTGCTGGGATGGCCCTTGACTCCTGAAACCATGGAATTTCTTGTAGAAACAAATTTTCACTGTCAGTGTTCAGTTATAAGGAAATGACCTTTTAGGAAATAAGCTTCAGTATAATTTGGCTTTTCATCTCTGCCAAATGACATAAAAATCAGAAATAAAAATCAAGAGCAAACCTATTATTCTGAGGCCCAGGTAGAGAGAGATGGTTACATCGAATCTTGCTGTTATGTACCCTGGTGACTCTGAACATCTTTGTTTTCTACATTTGTGTACAAGTCAATTTAATTCTCACCCTTTGTGGAGCAAATGGCTCAAGAACCTCCAGCAGGGTTTTTGAATCAGTAGAGCCGTCCCTGAGATAAGCGCACACCACACATTCACTCACTTGTTTGAAGCTCCCTTGCTGTTTACTGGGGTTGGTTTGTGCAGCTCATCAGAAACCAAGCTGCCTCAAGATGAAGCTGAACTGCACTGGCTCAGGCTCCTTTATGAAATGAGGAGATGGCCCAGAGGAAATCTCAGCATATTGTATTTGGTGGCATTCTGCTTTGTTCTACTTCCTCTGCCCAGCCTGCAGTACACTCTCCTTTATCTCAGGTGCTTAGAGAAGCAGTTCATTCAAAGAATTTGCCATAAGGCATGTAATAAACTCCCTTCCTCCCACCTTTGTTTTATTTTAGGCCAGGTTGCTGTGCTGGCTCTTCCTCATTAAAAAGATACGCAACCTCCAATGAGTTTCCGGATGATACCCTGAACTTCATTAAGACCCACCCGCTCATGGACGAGGCGGTGCCTTCCATCATCAATAGACCATGGTTCCTGAGAACGATGGTCAGGTGGGTGCCAAGCAAACCATGTCCTGAATGGATTTCCTTGACTTTCTCTCAGGCTCATAGAACTTATCTGCAGGTCAGGCCTTGAAATGCCACAAACATCTGCCATCCTGGGCACTGATTCAGCTATGAAATGCTGACAAGTTGGGTGAATGCCACCAAATCTCCACAGCCACATTCCCAGTGAGAAGAGTTCCAATATTTTCTGGCTAGTTGTACACATGCCAGCAATTAGAGGAAAGAAAAATATTTCCTTCCGGGTTAGCTCATTAATCCAATTTGTGCAAAAAAGGAGGCCTGGTGGAGGAGAACCAGTGAATGGATGTGGATACCTGTATGGTTGGATATATATAGAACATGAAGCAGATTCCATATGAGCATGGTCCCTGGAACCATAGCTGTCACACAGAGCATGGACACCACATTTGTAACAGTATACTAGTATGAAGACTCATATTTTCATATTAATTAGCTGAAGTGGTGGCTAAGAGAGAAGTGATAGCTGACTAGAGACCGTTGATAGCATTAAATGCCCTTTTTTGTGATCAAGGCTTATTTTCATATAATACAACAGGCTTTTCCAAGTACCATCCAATTGTGGCATTCAATAAAATGAAATGATAATTTACTTTACCACCATTTTATATCCTGACTTACTGAAAATACTATGATAGCTCCTGACAGCAGATGAGAACTTAGGGACCTCATGTTTTCTGTTTCCTGTCATAGTGTTTAGGACAAACAGGTATCTGTGGCATTTTGAGTCACCAAGGACTTTCAGAAAGCCCTGCCCTTCACCTTTGCCCTTTGCCTTTGGCTTTATGTGAATGTGTTGGTTTGCATATCCTTATATTTATTGGTAATGCCATCAGCCCTCCACCTTCAAGCCTCTCTAAGCCCCTCTTATACAGAAAGCTTTCCAGTCCAGCTTTTTATTGAGAAAGGCTTTGCACCTCAGAGGAAGAGTATGGAGAATGGTAGTCATTGCTTTCCTTTTCAATGTTAAAAAGAATGTTAAATGAGTTTACTTGTTATTCGTACCTCTTCATAGGACACATCAGTCTTTCCTTATTGCTCATGGAAGAAATCACTACTGAGTGGTTTCAGATGGTTATGGATGTTTATTTATTATGGAACTTGGCCTCCATACACACATACCTCCTCCTCTTCATCGGAGCCATACTAATGCTCTGCATATGGAAATAAAGGACAAGAACAGCTTAACAGCATTACTTACATACGTATATTTTTCTTGAGATTATTACTAGAAAACTACGTCACAATTGTTTGAAGTGGAAAAGGGGACCTTTTAATGATAGACCAACAAAGAGATAAAAAATATGATCCTGTCATTTTAGATACCGCCTAACCAAAATTGCAGTGGACACGGCTGCTGGGCCATATCAGAATCACACTGTGGTTTTCCTGGGATCAGAAAAGGGAATCATCTTGAAGTTCTTGGCCAGGATAGGAAACAGTGGTTTCCTAAATGATAGTCTTTTCCTGGAGGAGATGAGTGTTTACAACCCAGAAAAGTGAGTGGAATGTTTGAGCCTTTCTTGGTAATTATTTGTTAGCTACTATGATCCTTTTCATTGAGAGAAAAATCAAGGCAGACTAAAATTATTTTATGCATTTTAGGTAACTTTTTACACCATTTGTAAAAATATTTTAACACAAAAAAGTATTTTTCATTGCCTATAATGTGTGTTTGTGTCGATGTACATATAGCAGGTGTATATGTGTGTGTACATTTGTGTGTATGCATGCATGCATGTACAATGATCTGTTACACCTTTAGTTATATCAGATTAAGAAATGACTTTGTGAGCTGGGAAGTGGCATGTGAGAATGGTGGCAAGAAAAAAGAAAACTGACCCAAAGAATCTGTTAATGATCTTATCGTGCCTCATGAAACTAGGTGCAGCTATGATGGAGTCGAAGACAAAAGGATTGTGGGCATGCAGCTGGATAGAGCAAGCAGCTCTCTGTATGTTGCATTTTCGACCTGTGTGATAAAGGTTCCCCTTGGCCGGTGTGAACGACATGGGAAGTGTAAAAAGTACGTATTTTCCCTCATGACGATTAGAAAGTCCACAGTGGTTACAAAGGAGTCCTAGGTAGCTCATGCTCATCCTCTTCCTGCAGAACCTGTATCGCCTCCAGAGACCCATATTGCGGGTGGGTAAAGGAAGGAGGTTCCTGTGCCCATCTGTCACCCCTCAGCAGGTAAGGAGCCCGAGGTGTGGGAAAAGGTAAAGTAGCCTTTGGCTCCTATACATTCTAGATGTAGGCTTAGCTGTGCTCACACACACCACTACCTCTTGGCCTTCTGTGCACAAATGTCAGCAATGAGACTGTGAGTGTTCTCCTTCCTTGTCTCAATTCATAGTGTCCCACAACATCACATGTGGCAGATTTCCAGTGAATTAATCACTCTCAGACTGATTGAAAACACTGAGAAAGAAAACACAGTGGGCTTCAAAGTATTCCCTGGAGAGAGGGATGAGCAGTGCCTGCCTTGATCACCACAGTGGAAGAACAGCAGAGAAAAGGAGCCATAGGATACCAATTAGACTAGCAAGTGGTTTGCCCAGCCACAGCAAAACTGACTCTTCTAATTGACTATATGGGCTTGAGAAGAAATGGCAGAGCATTTGTTAAGCCATGCAGTTATGTTGTATTCATGGTTCATACATCCAATAAAGCTTTCTCCTATGATGAGGAACAGTTGACCCTATTACTCATTAGGTAGTTGATCATTTTTTGGCAATTTTCCAGTAGATCAGCCAGATCAGGCCAGTCTATTGTGCTTGTGGTTTTGTTATTTAAAATTGTTACCCTAGCTTTAGATGATAAGATGGTATTGGCTAAAAGGTTTCCTTTTATGTTTTCACTTCAGTAGATGGGAAATCCAAAATAACATTTGGAAAAATATTCAATGCATGTCTTTGACAGATGGGCGTGTCTTTGCAACAACTCAAGTGAGGTGCCATGTGGTCGTATGGCTGTCTGTCAACAGAGCTATCCCTTGATCCTCCCCAGCTCCAAAGGGGGAACAGAACAATTTTCACAACACTCTGGGCCCTTTTCCTATTTTAGATTAGCTGATGACCACCACCCCCAGAATTTGAGGACAAGTATGCCTGTAAATGGGGCTGGGATTTAGCTCAGTTGGTAGAGTGCCACTCTGCAGTCTCTGAGGTCCCAAGTTTGGTTCCTGGCACCACAAAAATGGAAGAAGGACATGGCAATCTACTCCCTAGGACATCCTGAAACAGCCATTGAAAACCCTATGAGGGTCACTATGAGTCAGACAGGACTTGATGGCACCTAACAACAACATGCCTGTAAACAGAACTAATGATAACTGTAAATTCTGACCTGGAAATTTGACTAATGCCAAGAGTTGACCCACTATATATTATTAGCTTTGCATTGTAGCTCTGTTGCCATTCTATAGTGTTAGTTTTATATTGTTTCATGGGAAGCTTTGGGGTAGAAGAGAAAGGATCACTAAGCACAGTGATGGTAGCTAAGAAATGCCTTATCTTTTCCTCTATATTCAATAAGTGACCAAAAGTCACATGATTTTTTATAAACTAGTTTGAAATCACCATCAGAACCCCAAAATATTTCCTGTAACTCCTGCGTACATATTTCAATGGCACTGGCATTGTCAACACATGTGGAACTCTGCATGGAGAGTGGGCTTTAGAGCTGGCTGAATACCAGCATTCATTACAACTAGGGATCTTTACCCTTGGAGGAGAAATTTGATTATTAATGCAGCAAAAGACATTGGAAACTAAACATGATGCATTATTAGATCATGCCATGACTTTCAAAACAGTTTCTTATATGGCTTATAAATAAATTCTGAAGACAGCCACAAACTAAGAATTTCAATTATAGTATGGAAATAAGCACAAAGTTCCCCCCAAAGGACACGATATTTTTGGATGATTCTAGTGTGCTTATTTTAAAAATCAAAATAGTTATTAAAATTGACTTTGTTAATGTCATAAATCATGTATAGCCCATTGATGACCTAGTGGAGTTATAAGAAAAGTAATTATATGAAAGAGAATGAGAGGGATGCTCCTGAGGAATGAGATGGGGCTGGCAGTGAGCAAAATATCTAATTGGTCTCCACAAAATGCTGCGCCTCACAGCCCCCACATATCCACTGGCTGTTTGTACCTTTGAACATGTGATTATACATAAAGTCTTGAAAGGCAAGACTAAGAGTGAAAGAGAAAGTAGAGAGGAAGAGACTTCTTTGTAATTTACAGGCTAGGCTTCTAAATTGCTTAAATGAGGAGTGTGTTTTAACATTTAAACTTTTTAAATGTTTAAAACATGCTCAGGGAATCAAAGTAAAATAAGATATAAATAATCCACAAACCAATTAACTCCCTGAATAAGATCTGAATTAACTGCTTAAAATGTGGATTCTCTTTGGAGATTCACATAAGACTCATTTCTATAAACTCTCTTAGAGATAAATTTTCAAGCTGTTATCTAATTCTTTTTTGCACCTGTCACTCAATTTATCAAATCGTGCTAGTTTCTTTAGTGAAACTTAAGGCTCAGTCCTGAGTAATGACTCATATTATTGTGTTTGTTTCTTTCCTTTCCTGTCCTCTTTTTTTAAAGACTGACTTTTGAGCAGGACATAGAGCGTGGCAATACAGATGGCCTGGGAGACTGTCACAGTAAGTAAAGCTTTTTATGTTTGTCTTTGGGTAAAGATGCTTTTATCAAATGGCCTAGGAACATTATCTCATATGTGGAACTGAGTGAAGCTGACACTGGAACATGCATAAACAACAGAAATCACCTTCTTAATCAAGGAAGTAGTGGGTATAAAAGCTGGCATTGTCAATGTTATTGCTGTAAATGTTGCACCTATGTTATTATTCTAATACTGTGGAAAAGATTCTCTTTAAAAGATATTCAACATAGCAAAGCAGTGAAGTTATAGTAGTATTTTCCATGCTACTATACTATAAATTACAAAATGACAATTTCATTTTTTATTTTTAATGTACAAGTACACTGTTGGGAGAAGGATGGGGCAGCCCCCAAAGTGATCCTGAAACAATCAGCCATTGTAAACCCTATGAATAGCAGAGAAGCACTGATATTGTGCCTGCCATGGCACAGTGTTGGAGAGTGTTTTGTTCTGTTGTACATAGGGTCACTTTGAGTTGGACCTGAATTGATGGCACCTAACAACAACATTACATGTATTTTAGCCAAATAATAAAAAGATTGATCATTGTGCTCTAGCTTTTTAATTGAATGGAACTATTTTAATCTTGAACATACTGACTAATGAAATTATTTTACAAAATTAGATTTATGTGTATTACCATTTAAAACAGAAAAAAATCAGAAATGACCCATAAGTACAAAGTGATTCAAAACAAGCTTTTTATAGGAAAACTTTTTTTTTTATAGGAACCTATTATGCTAACCTCAGAGTTCATTTCAAATATTATTAAATGGTAACATTTTAGTTAGAACTTTACATAAAGGATCCTGGTCAAAATTCCATCCAGTTGTCTTATGGCCTGATTAATATCAGTATTCTCCTGAACATGCTTTATTAATGTGAACCTAAGAATAATGCTATACTCTTGGAAAATGTTTAGTTTGTGAATTTTTAAATGTTACATATGCTGAATTTCAAGAAGCTCACATTCAAAATGGCACACAAAATATAGTTCCAAAGGGAAGGAAACTGTCTGACTTCCCATACTCATGCTATAATGGAAATACTGAAATTCAGGTTAAAGTATCATTTGGCTTTCTACCTTATAATGTTTTTATAGAGATCAGCTATAAGCAAATAAAGGGGGTAATAGGCAGCCTTATCTCCAAAATCTTCACCTAACATGCTTCTGTTTACAAATACCATATACTGCAAAACAAATAAATAAACAAACATATTATTTGCAAAACTCACAAGTTAAAAATGAGTACAGAAGACAGTGCTATCTCCCACGTCTGTCTGTCACGTGTGTCCATTCATCTGTGTCAGTGGAACAATCTGAGGTTTGATCATTGGGCTTTAGTCATCTCATGCCCCATAGCTTCATTTTTTGGGAAACAGGTTTTGGGTGGGATGTTCACAGCTATTTAATTAGCTAACTTCAGTAAACCATTTTCATTGCATTTTCATGATCTGATGGTATGAGCATCTGTAGAAAAATAAGGATGTCGATTTGGATTAAGTGAGGAAATACATGACGAATGTGAATATGACAGTGCTGTGTCTGCAGTGTCCAGGGTTCCAGTGGGCTCACACCCATGTCTGTTCTCAAAAGAACCTAAGGAGGCCTCTGTATCTAGGGTTAGGAGATCTTCAGGTCCCAATCCATTGATTTACTCTTTATTCCCAGGGAAATCTCAGTAGTGAAGCCTTAAGCCTGCCCTCAACTTTCACCCCTGCCTCTGCTATGACACTTAGAGCACTTGCCCAGGGCCGGAAGTGAGGCTGTGCTTCTACCTGTGCCCTCCTGAGGGCTTCTCCTCTGGGCATGTTCGTGCCTGTTCACACATCAGTATTCAGAGAATTGCTACATGGTGACTCGTTAATAGTACTTTCAGAGGAAATCATAAAGAGCCAGTGGTAGAGGCTGAGTATTAGGTTGAGTGAAGCAGTGACCTGACCCAGTCACGTAGCACACACATCTATAGATGTTACCCAGTAAGCATGTGGATTCAGAATTATGTTTTAATTTGCAAACTAAAACCTCTGCTGAGTTTAGAACATTGTAATACTGGACAGTTCCAGTATGATCATGAGGATGAAACTAGAAAGAATATAAAGAAAAACCTCTGTTTTGCCTGCCGTGATAGCACACGCCCGTAATCCCAGCGAGTTGGGAGGCAGAGGCAGGAGGATCACAAGTTCAAGACCAAAGGCCGCCATGGAACTTACTAAGACCGTTTCCCAAGATAAAAGATTAAAAAAAAGAGGCTGGGGTGCAGCTCAGTGTTAGAGCACTTGCAAAATATGAGGCCTCGGTTCAACTCACCAATGCTTCAGAAAACAAACAAACAACAACAACAACAACAAAAAAGGTCTGTTTTATAGGTGTGGCCCAGGTATCCACATGCATGTTCCTCTGGTATAAAGTAGGGCTTGAATTCTCAAAATCACATTTCCCCTGCTAACTCTTGGTCTTTCACTGCCTCTTGGCAGTGAGATTGAGGAAACTCTCTCGGTAGAAGAGATCTAGAGCAGTAAAATTGGACTGATTATAAAGCATCTTAGATTATAAGCAGAAATTAAAAGGCACTTTGTCAGGATTGGGGCTCACGTGTTGGCATAATTCTGATGAGCTCATTCCCACTTACTACGTAAGTCACACTAAGCAGAGTGTGAAACATAAAGTAACCTCCTCCTCCCTTTTGTCTTTCAGATTCCTTCGTGGCACTGAATGGTAAGGAAATTACTGTCATAATTTAATATCAGTGGAATCTATCTGAGAAATCCCATTTCACTAATCCTCTTGAGTATTTTCAAACCTTAGGTTTCTTTTTAATTAATTTTTATCCTCATTTTTTTATAGACATTTCAACTCCTCTACCAGATCATGAAATGTCTTACAACACAGTGTATGGTCAGTTTACTGATATATAAATATATATATATATATATATATATATATATATATATATTTACTTTTTTAAAAATTCTTGATGTCACTCATCCTGTAGTAGTTTATAGTTTTCATTTCTAAACATTGTGGACCAGATTCTTTGTCACTTCAGGGCCCCAATTCACTAAAATTATTTACGGATTTCACTACACTTCAAAAATCACTCTGCTTACAGGGGGCAGTATGCAATGAGGGGGTACCAAAAAGCAAAGTATACAATATAATTGTATGAAAATGCCATAATAAAACCCATTATATTTCATGGTAGTTAAAATTTTAAAAATACTCTTTAAAAAAGCACTCTGCTTATATGAGACGGCTGATGTGGGAGGCTGAGTCCTAAACTTTTAATCCATTTTACATGAAATATGCCAACTTTTGGGAATTTGGTGAATATGTTTAATGAGTTCTTGAGGGAAAAGAAACTGCTTTTGGACATAAGTATATATAAGATAAAAAAATAGTATTTATAACTAATAGACTCTCAGACCTCAGCTGATAGAAAATACCGCAACCCAAAATTCTGGCTGTCAGGATAATATACTCCACAGGGGAAAATCTGCATAGGGTACAGACACCAGGTTCTTATTAGGCAAAATTTTACAACATAGCATGAAATTGGCTATTGAAATTTAAGCTCACAAAGAGTATGAATATTTAAGCATATTTTCAGTGAGATTTCTTCAGAATGTATACAAGGAAGAGTGACGCAGTGGAAATGATGTACAAACAGGATTTGCTCCATTGTTCTCGGTCTGAAATACACTGGCTGTATATTAAACAAAGCTACCAAGCCCATAAACAGAATATTTGAACTCTTTCTATGAGAAGCTAAAATGTAGCTATTCCATTTACATTTCTCAAAGTACACCCAAATATTTATTAAGGTAAATAATTCATGCATTTCAAAAACGATGATATGGAAAACATCTATATGATGACAAATTTAAGCTTTTGCATTTTAATGGGGACCATGAGTTCAGCCATTTATAGTTTGTGTGTTTAAGATAAACAACACAGTAATAGTGGTGGGACAGTCTTTAAATATGGGAGTAGGTAATAAAAGAGAGTGAAGATTAAAGAAGAAAAAAGAAAAGAAGAAAGGAAAGAAAGCAATATGACCTTAAGATCCAAACAAATAGATTAAGGTGGCTACAATGGCTCTATGTAAATTTCATTCCTTGAGTCTGATTAGTATAAATAAAAAGCCTCTTTGAAGTCTTAATTGTCTTATAAATTGGAGCTGTGTAGTATGGCACGTGGTACCTAGTTTCTCCGGACCAACTCCGTCATGATGTGAGGCAGCGGGGAGTAGATGAGTCCACAAAATTCATCTACCTTTAACATTCTCTCATCTAAGATTCAAACCTGAATTTTGAACACCAAAGACTAGAAGAAAATTGCTCAGGAGGCAAATGTCATACAGCTTAACCTTAGCCTTCAGAAAGCAAACCTATTTAGTATCTTATTTAGTATCTATCTGCTGTTTTCTAACATCAGAGTTTATAGTCATTTCTTATAATTGAATACTTTCATCAGATACTGAGAAATTCAGACCTTGAAACTAATTGAACCAGCAATCTCCCCAGCATTTATCAGCTGTACTAAGACCAAATTTAACTCCCATAGAATTTCTCGTATAGATTGAATAATTAAACCATGGAATGCTCTTTATGAACAAAAGTCATTTTCCAAGGTATGGATCTCTCTCATTTCTTTTTCAAAGGGAAAGTACTTATTAATTCTTCTATATTAGCACTTTAAAAGACAATGCCCATTTGTTCTCAGCTCTCTATCTGTGGTTTCTGTGATGAAACTAAAGCACAGTTGGCCTTTTCCTTTCTGCTAATGATCCGGTCTACTTCAGGGTGCATCTATTCAGTGTGAAGTCATTAGGTGATTAATAACCATCAAAATGAGTAATGGGCCAAACAGTACTTACAAAAATATAGGAGACTTTTTATGTATATGAACTCTTATAAGAGATGCCTACTTTGGAGTTAATCAACTCAGAACACATTTAATTAATGCATCCAGCAAATATTTGAGTGCCGACTTTGTGCCAGACATTGGACTAGGCATGGGATTTGTAGCATCAGGGGAAGGACCAAAGTGAGGTTTTTGTGAGCATGAATATAGATGAGGAAGCCAAGTCTAAAGTCAAAAGTGCAGCCATGCTGTTTGCATGTCCTGGACTCCGAGGCTGAGTGTGGGTCCATAGACACAAATCACAAAACTGGAACAGCCCATCTCAGAAAAGGGATCATTTCAATAAATCATGCAAACTTCTGTTGGCAAAAGCTCTCTGCCACACCAGTTACATGTGCAAGAGAACCCTTTTTAGTGAATTGGGCCCTGATTATTTTCCTTCTCTCTTCCTCTCTGTATTGATGTAGTATCTTTTTTTATGTCTGATTGGCTACAATCATTTTTAATCAGTTAGAGTAGTTTGAAGGATCTCTAACCCCTAGAAGCTTAATGACATGTAGATATAGAGAAACGATATGATGCACTAAACTTTTTAAATAAATCCATTTATATTTTCGAAGAATATCATAGCATAAGTTCCATTGATTAAAACCTGACATATCTTATTGGAATGATAAGACAAAATAATAGCTTACAAATCTATTGACATACAATATAATTTCTACACATGATTGTCTATGTTTGTAGCACTATTTTAGTTACAAAGTCTGTTAGGCAATGCATAAGAATACTATAACCTCTAAAATCAAATTATAAGAAGTAATATAAGTGATTTACTTATAACATTTTTGATCTTGAAGAAGTAATAATGATACACATCTTTATTTCATACTAAAGACTGATGTTTAATGGTGTTTTTACGTGGTAATTCTAAACCTTTTGAGAATCAGGTATTGCTTTCTCTGGTTGTTTAATTCACCACTGGTATGTGTTCCCTATCCTCAAGCATAAGTTGAAAAGACTACAAACCTCATGCTGTTCCATTTTCTTTTCTTTAGAGTAAATCAGATGCATAGTTTCTCTAGATTTACATATAGAAAATTGAGATGTGGTGGGTATTAGACTAACACTTCAGTGATAGGAAGAAGAGGCTGATTTCTCACATTTGTGTAAAACATTTTCCTACCTAACTACCATCTGGTCCACATTAATTTCCTCTCGCAGCCATAGCTTTCCATTACCAATGAGTTTTCCATGTATTTGCAGCATATGGTTCAGGAAATCTTTCTACAGAGAATGTGTCCCTTAGGCATATATTTCCCCTAGATTACCATATTAAGAAATGTTCTCCCTAAACCGTACTTATGGCATTACCATAAAATTGCCCCTTGAACACAGTTAAATTGAAAGTGCTCAAAATGCATATCAATTCAGGTAAAAGAAATTCTTGCTACTTGGAGGGAAGGTTCCACCCCCATTATCTTTTAAGTCCCTACAAAGCTATTTCTAATTGCTTTCTTATGCTAGGTCCTGAATTCTGTCTTAGGCTGACCATATATTTTATTACATCAGTCTTGAATTCAAGAGTGGAAAACAGTTACGTTTTAGACCTCAGTATAAGCAAAAAGGCAATAAAGAAAATTCTGTATTTCCATTTTTCAGGCTGATTTTCCTACCCCTGTTCTCTTATCAGTATTATGAGATGAAATGTGAAACTCAGAAAGACAAAAACAAAAAGTCTAGAATCAAGCATTCCTTGAGTCTTAAATGAACATATTTTTAGCAGTGGGATGTGAAGCAGACTATTTTCATCAAAGCGGATGTTTGAAGCTGTGTGGGAACCACACAAGTTCTGTAGGGATTTCTTAAATGTTACCAAAGCTTTGTGGTAGCATTTAAATGTGATGCTGCCAGAGAAATCATCATTGCTTGAGTGAGCTACTTGGCTCACTTTTTTCCTGCTGAGCAGAATTTTAAGATAAAGAGCTATTTTAAAAAATATGTTGTCTATAATTTGCAATATTAAAGTCTCCTGGGAATCCATCTTCCAATAATAATTGTGGAAAAAAGAAGAATGAAATGCATTTATCATTAGTATTTATCTTTCTGGTTGCCAGCATTTTACTTATCATGTGCAAGGTAATCATATCCTGAGGCTACAGTTTTTGGAGTTATTGTAAATCTGTCAAACTCTCTACCAAAGGCACTGATTATATGTGCACAATAGTTGTTTTCATGTCTCTTTAAATATTGTTCAAGAGGTTGCTATAAGTAAGATGGTTTAGTAAGCCAAAGATTCCACTTGAAAATCCCAGAGAGGTTATATTTTATGTCTACCAGAGAGATCAGGTAGTAGGGCTTCTTTAAATCATGGTGACAATTTAGACTAAAGCACCTGATACAATCTGCATTTAACCTTGTGGAATGATGGAGACAGAAATTACAAAGGTGTTCAGAAAGTGTCCAGAGCATCTGCCATAACTCCCGACCTCACCATTCTTTTGGCAATATCCTACAGTAGGCTACACTTGATCCCAAACATTTATCTTTTTCTAGTTTGAATTACTTTAGTCAGCGAGACCTCAAAAACAATATCTCCTAAATATGAGTCATGAAACTAAGACATCAGCTTTATTGGACTAAGACACAAGGCATAGCCATAACAACACAGAAGAGCTGAGATCTCCCTTCCAGTGTAAAAGAGGTGGGAGCAGATCCCTGTGGAAGGCAGGAACTCCTCCCAGAATGGGGAATGCCTGTGAAGTTGAGTTGAAGCTGAAGACTAGACATGCAGTGGAGCCTTCTTAGGAAAGGTTCAGGACATCTGAGCTATTTGTGATGAAGAAAAGGCCACACAGTATAATATATCTGTCCCATTAGTCACAAACAGTGTCTCTAGAATGGACATATTCTCTCTTTAATGCTACCATGGGACCACCAGAGAAAGACACTGGTATTTATTAAGCATCTACTATGTATCAGACACTGTGCTAAATACTTAACCATTATGTCATATTAAATCCTCCCAAGACCTAGAATGGTCATTATCCCCATTGTGCGGACAAGACAGGTTAAGTGATTCCCAGGGCTTCCCAGCACGTGGCCAGCTGAGGTAGGATGTGGCCCTTCCTCCTCTAACTACAAGTTAAACACATTCCCCTGGTTCCCCACCACCAGTAAGCCTTGTCATTTTTAGGGTCATCTCCTCTCGGTCTCACAGCATCACGTATCCCACCTCTTGGCCTCTGGGCAAAGGGAATGTGGGTCTCTCCGGTAATGTTTTCCCTAACTATATTTGTGATGAAAACAGGGCACGCCAGTTCCCTCTTGCCCAGCACCACTGCATCAGATTCGGCGGCTCAAGAGGGGTATGAGTCTAGGGGAGGCATGCTGAACTGGAAGGACCTGCTCGATTCACCTGGCAGCACAGACCCTTTGGGGGCAGTGTCTTCCCATAACCACCAAGACAAGAAGGGTAAGGCCTTGGAAATGCCTCTTCCTCTGGGGGGAGAGGGAGGGAACAGAGGGGAGGACTATGTAACTGATTCCAGCTGAATCCTACCAGCATTCAGGGGAAATCCAATGCACTGTGATTGAGAACTTCTCAGAAAGGACTGCAAACCAGCCCTTGTGCAGGGCTTGATCCTAAATTATTCCCTGACCAGGGAGAAACCACACAAAACAAATAGCACATCCTTGGGGCTCCCTCCACCCAGAAGAGGTATGGCTTGGCCCACAGCAGATGCTGTCTCCTGAGATCCCTTTCCATTCCTCTCAATCTCATGCTGTGATTTTTTGAGGGGCTCTCTTTTCCCACCATATGTGAAGGAATGCTGTGTGGGCTTTGGCAAGTGAAAGCAATCGAAGTAAATGCCCATTAATTAGTGAATTGAGAAATAGCAGGGCAAAGTCTTTTCTGGCTGGTAACATGTCTTCCTCCTCCCATGGCGCTGAATTTGAATAGGGCTGTGGTCCTCAGTTTACTGTAATTCCCCTTAGAGGACAACAGCTGAAACAGAAATATGTTATTTAATCAAGCAGAATTGCTATGCATTTAAAACGGAAAGAAAGCCACAGTAAATGAAAGGGACTCCACTGTGAACTGTCCTAAATTCTCCTTTGCTTTCTTTGCTTCACTACAGACAGGAAATGTCATCTCTTTTCTCCCCGTTTGCTGCTTCTGGTAACACATCCTACTTCAGCTGCAGCTGCAACCAAAGAGGCCTTTACTTGTCCAAAAAACAGTCTTGTAAATCAGAGACTGAAAAGCCCAGTTATGTTGCTGAGCTGTTTCCCGCCATTCAGAATTGTTTACTTCTATATGTTTTCAAGCGATCCATCCAAGCTAAGGTTTGAGTTTTGAGGGCAGAGCAGTCACCGTGACCCTTGGAAGACAGTCTCCATCATGCCCTCTCCTGGAGTTTTCTGCATACATATTTCCATCTTCACTTTGATGCAGTAATTTCAGGGCAGACTCCCATGCTAAATTCTCAGCCTCTTTTTTGCTGTCCTCCAGAGGGGGCTGTGCACACTGCTGCCCTATTTGTGGATCTAAATGTAAAGATGAGCCCCTTTTATCTCTGTCTTAAGCACATGCCCTTCACTGATTTTACTAGTCTCCTATAGACTTTCATTAGTCAACATTACTGGGCCCAAATTTAGTTAAAGAAAAAGAAAAGTATATTTTGTTTTCTCAGGCTCTTTAATTTGGAGGGCTTTCTGTCCTCAGCAGCCTAAGAAAGCCCCTGCTGGACAATAAACTGCTCCACAGGCCACAAGCCCCAGAATGTGTCATTATTTGTGCTGTGTGGCTTCAGACCTCAGATGTGTCAGTGTTAGCTGTGTTCAAGAAGAGACAACTCAGTAAAAATCACTTTGTTTTTGCCCACTATAATTTTCTGGAAAAACAGTCTTTCCAGGAAAGCATT
The DNA here is from genome assembly GCA_007922755.1 of Pedetes capensis. Classification (NCBI taxonomy): domain Eukaryota; kingdom Metazoa; phylum Chordata; class Mammalia; order Rodentia; family Pedetidae; genus Pedetes; species Pedetes capensis. The sequence continues at coordinate 64,139 of VMDO01010760.1, forward strand.
AAATATGTCAACTAAATATCTAGCTATTGGTTGCAGCAATTTTCTATTTCTCTAAGAGGGGTGGCATGGATTTTCTCCAGCCATTAACTCCCCTAAAGAATGAGGTTCTCAAAGAGTCCAATTAACACTTTGACAGATTGTTTTAAAAATCGGCATTGTAAATTCTCTGGGGTCTTATGATGAATATTGACAAAGCTGGAAGCAGTCTGCATATTGTCAGACAATGGTGGCAGAGGTGACTGCATGGGTGTTTAACATGATCACTGTTCTTGTGCTATTACCTCCTTGCCTTGCCCTGTCAAATTTGAGTTTCATTTTTGACAACTGATGATATATTTGGTGGGGCAATACCAATGAGTTTTTGTGCAGAAATTGAAAAAGATATAGCTGTTTCTTTTACCATGATTTTTATGATTTTAATTTCCCTTTGCTCTGAATTATCTTTCTGTTTACTGTTCATGATTTATTTCAAACTTTTGTTTTGCTAAGCACTGTCTGATATGACTTGGTGATGGCGTTATTCTGTTGGAAAAGTCTCGTTCCTTTTCTGACTCATTATGATGTCCCTTAACTTGAACCAATCTGTGATTTCCCCGCTTCCTTTTGTTCTCTGATGTTAGTGCTTTAATGATGTCACATCTGTGTGCAGCATCCCCTGGGTTGCCCGAGTTCCGTGGGTTTCCTGGACGTCTGCTGGGTGCTCTTTTCACTGGTTTGATTGTCTCATGGGAATGTGACATTTGTGTGCTCCAGCTTTGGGAGCTAAATATACTCTGGAATTGTTTCTAAAATACCTCACATTTCCCCACTAAGCAGAAAATGTGCCCGCTGACCACCTAGCTGAGGAGTCAAGAGTCCGATGCCCTTCTTATTTTGGTCCCTGAAAAAGAGCTAGTGAGCAGAATAAGACCAACAGCTTTCTTTTGCACATCTGCTAACTGCCCCTAGCCTGGTCCCATTCTTTGTCCCACTTCAGCCTTCTAATAATTCAGCATTTCCAGAGTATGTTTGCTTCCCTTTTCCTTTCTTTTCCTTGCTGTCTTTGGTCTTGATTTAAATCCTGTGCATCCCTCACATTCTGTCAAAGCACTGTCCTCACCTTGCAGTCTAACCCCTTCTGCTACCATTGTCCTTAGCCTCCCCTCTCAAAATAATTGGCCCAAGCCCTCTACCCCCATGGAATGTTCCAAGGCTCTTTCCTTCTACACCGTGAGTAGCATTCTGATGCTGTGAGTGTGTGTGTGAGTGTGTGTGTGTGTGTACACACACATAAGTAGCACTAACAAAGTGGGAGAAGAGACCTGCACGCAGAAGCATTATCATAGAAAATGAAGTAATTTTCTCTCTCAGTAACTGGCCTTGCCCTTCATTACCCTGCTGGCCTTGTCTAATGTCTCTTGTCCTTGCTGCTTTTCTTTAAAATTGCCTGATATCTTTCAAGCCTTGGGCTCATTAGTAAAAACACAGCCAACCGCTCTGTTTTATCTCTGGGTCCCTAGATGTCTGGAGCCATTACAGCCAGCCCTTTAGTCACCAAGTGGATAAATTAGATACAGCCTTGACTACTTCTTTCTTGGTTTTGCCACATCTAAAAATATATATTATTTATTCACCCAATAACTATTGAGGTGGTAATGGGTAGGTACAAAGGGGCTCTAATTACATATAAATAAAGAGAGAAAATCTAGTTTATTTTTAGATCTGGCTTAATCTCCACCACTCTTTCCCACAGCTAAAGAAATAAGAGCTTTCTTTTTTAGATTAAACAATCCTGAGGCAAATAGCCACTCTGTGGCTCTTGTTTCTTACCAAAAGTAAAAACAGTATAAAACCTGGTTTCTAAGAGGGCTTGGAAGATGTGTGAGGGAGTTGGCCATGTACAAAGCTGTTAGGATTTTTGTGTAGCATAAATATAGTAAGTCAGTGCTAACCCTGCCATTAGGACACAAGAATCAACCCTGAACTGAAGAAAATCCTCTACTTCAGACCACGTTTTATAGAGTTTTGTGAGATCTCAGAAAAACAGATGAATTAGTAAATATAGAAAGAGATGTTCTCATTTCATGAGAACTGTCAGAATTGTAATATACTTACATGTTTCAGAAACTCTTTAAAGTGAGATATTATCACATGATTACATTTAGTTAAAAAGATACGGTCAAGGAAAAGATGTAAAGACAGAATTTAAATCAGAAGGGAAATGAATAATTTACACTAAAATGTACAGTAAGTGTTGACTATTTTAATCAATGTCCAAGTTATTTGTGTAAGCAGTTTTTAGTTTGGGAAATAAAATTCAAGTAAGATTCATAAGGTCTATAAAGGATGGTGAGCTGTTACTCACACTTTGTAATAATTCTGAAGGCAGTTGTGTGAATCAGAGTTTATCCACAATCCCCTTTAATCAGTTACTTACTTCCTTGCTGCAGTGGAGCCTATGCTAGTACAGCCTCTAAGTGAGATGAGCAGCACCTCTCAGGGGATGATTTAGTTTGCTCAGGGACATCATGGCCTTCAAGAATATTGAGTCCTGTGGAAAGAAGTTTTATTTCTCTCTCAATCTTCTTGCTGATGTCAAGGAATGTATCTGTTTTGTTCTTTTTCATTAACAACTCCCTAAACTATCCCTGACTAAGAAGAGAACAAGCTTCAGACTGGTGCTTTATCTTGGAGCTGGATCTAGCTGTATTTGACATTGTTTTCTTTCAGTTAATTTTATTTTGATGGCTACCTTCTATCTATGAAAAGTGACACTTTTCATGACAATGATACAAAGTTTTCCTCTGAAATATGTTTTAAGGTCCTTTAAACAAAATAGTAAGTAAATAGTAGGGCAGGAGCTACTTTCTTGTTAGGTGCAGTCAAGTCAGGTCTGACTCATAGAGACCCTCGTACAGTTTTCAATGGCTGATTGTTTTGGGATTGCTTTGGCTGTTTTTGTGGTGCTAGGGATCAAACTAGGTCCTCAGAGAGTACATAGCAGCACTCTACCACCTGAGCACTAGGAATATAAAATAATAAGTAAATAATAGGGTTTGTTGCTGTTGTTAGGTGCCATCGAGCCAGTATCCAACTCATAGTGACCCTATGTTTGACAGGTGAAACACTATTGTCAGTGCTTCTCTGCTTTTCATAGGGTTTTCAATGGCGGATTGATTTTTGAGAGTAGGTTGCCGAATCTCAAGCCTACAGCACCTGGTGTTCCCAGGCAATCTCCCATCCAAGTACTAACCAGGCCCAACCCTGCTTAGTTTCCGAGATCTGATGGGATCCGATGCCACAGGGCTATGGCTGCAGGCTAAATAATATGGTAGGGGAGACTTATTGGTGTGAATAAAGGATTGGTACTTGACTGACTGACTATAAAGTTTGGATAACATGGGTTTAGAGCAATTAAAGGAATCCAGTGAGGATTAAGCTACTACCAAGAACTTTGCCTTCCATACTGACAAGGAGATTCAATGACTGCCAAACCTCGTGTTGACTGGGCACTACAGAGCCAGGTGAATACGTGTGTCTGTCTGAGTGTTGCAATTATAATGACAATCTAGAGTTCTTTTGATTTCTTTTCCAGCTACTAAACTTTGGGATTGGGGATGGGAAGTTTGGTCAAGTAGGAATTTAAAGAAAACTGGATTTAAACTAAAGAAATTAGCCACTCTAGACTTATTAAGCATCTGGCAAGGTTTTTTTCTCCAACCGGCATTGAGCATCATAGTATACACTGTAGCTAGGTATTACCCAAACTGTGGTCTGGGGAACATTTACCTCCACCTCTTCTGCTTCCTATCTACTTTTCTGGTATCCATTAAGGTCCCTAGCATTACAGTGTGTCCCACTGTCCTGAAAATACCCTTTACCTGACTCTTCTCTTTTTCTCCTATTCACTCTATCCCAAGTCCCAAACCCTCAGAAGCAGGCTTTCTGAACTAACAGACCAAGAAATCTGATTGTAGGGAGTACAGTGTGCAGTAGAACATAGGTCTGATTACTTTTGCATCTTAACAGTACCCAATGCTTAAAATCTACTGGGTTTGAGATTTTAAATCATCAGAGTTTTCCCAAGGAAAAAGGTAGTTTCTTGGCACTGTCAACTCATATGTTAAGTGATTTTATTTACAGAGAAAATTATTCCTAATGACAGTAATATAGGAAGAAAAATAGGCTTCTTTTCTTTTCCCGACCCCTAAAGTTGGGCTGAATTTTTGCTGCTATTTCCTCAGTAACATTACTTAACAAAAATGTCTTCTGGTGTGTCTCAAGCAAAATTTATCACTGGTTCTGTAATGTAATTTAGATGCCAGTGAGTTCAGGGATATACTAGAGATAGACATAGTTCCTGTCCAAAACATCTCAAACTGTCAGACACATGAAGCATAAGTAGACATCAAAGCAGAGCAAAATGCCTTTACGGCCACCATTGTTTTTGTGAACAAGGCGAACCCATGCACAGCAGACTTTAAAAACAGATCCTGGACAACTCAAGGCAAGTTGGCTGAGTGCAACAAGGGCAACACTCAGCTTCTCAGCCCTTTTCCTTTAGTTCTTTCCTTTGGTACCGATATTATATCAGTAATACAGCAGAGGCATCTACAGCCATGTCACCCTGGCATCAGATCTCATCTGATCTTGGAAGCTAATCAGGTTCTGGCCTGGTTAGCCCTAGGATGGGAGACTGCCTGGGAATACCAGCTGCTGAAGGTGAGGGAGAAGCACCTAGCAATCCACTCCTGAAACAATCTGCCATTGAAAACCCTATAAATAGCAGTGAAGCACTGACAATAGTGCCAGGCATGGCACAGTGTCAGGGAGTGTTTCGTTCTGTTGTACATAGGGTCATTCTAAGTCAGACCTGACTTGATGGCACCTAACAATAACAATAGCACTAGACAGGGAGGATGAGGAAAGTGAGGGGTGTTGGGTGCAGGAGTCATATCTAAAATGTAGGAATCCTGGCAAGCTCTGGCGTTTTCTTTTTCTTTTCTGTTTTTTTTTTTAATCCCCCAAGTTTTATCAAAAAAAAAAAAAAAAAAAAAAAAAAAAAAAAAAAAAAAAAAAAAAAAAAAAAAAAAAAAAAAAAAAAAAAAAAAAAAAAAAAAAAAAAAAAAAAAAAAAAACAAGCCATACTGATTTGCATAGCTTTTAGTAGTGAAACATGTAACATCACAGCTCATTTTTAGATGTGATAGTGGAGCAAGACAGTCTTCACGAGACGTCAGAGAAAAGGATTCTGTTTTATTGGGAGTAGTCTTGTAGGAGGGGCAAGGGATTCTTTCTTCTACTCAACAATTGGAAATTAACCAAACCAAGTAGAAAAGGAACATACACAGTCTGAGGCGAGAAACACTGAGAGATGGAGAATTGTTGTTCTAAGAATCCTTTTGAGTTTGAATCCACTTAATTTCTGCTTTTGAGGGTTAGAGGAAAGGTATCCTGCAAGTTCAAAAGAAATCTGATATATAAGCTACTCCTGTTACTCATAATGAAAAACAAATAAAATTTTTAAAATTTTAGTATAAAATGTATTTTTATTTGTAAACTGTGCTATACTTGCCCTATTTAGATTTAATATCACTTTAATAACTGTTAGACTATTTAACCTCCAAAAGTTTCAAACGTGTATGAAGAATACTTTTGGGAATCATTAGAACCACCATGTTGGAGTGGAAGAGTAGACTTGCCAGGTAAAATACAGTATACCCAGTTAAATTTGAATACTATTTTTAAATATTTTGGTAAGATTGAATAATTTTTAGTGTAAGTATATTCCAAATAATGTACAGGGTGTAGTTCTCTCTAAAACATTGCTGTTTATCTGAGGTTTAAATTTAACCAAGTGTCCTGTGTATTTTTTGTTACCTCAATATTATTGAAGAGATTGCTGATAACTTATTCAGTGAGGGTATAAGATCTAGTCCCCAGATTATATTTGCCC